>JAKCPI010002093.1:0-78609 GCA_023213315.1 Euborellia annulipes | reverse complement strand
GAGGCAATAATATCAACAAATGTAAAATAGCCGAAATATCTGATGATAAAAAAATATTTTATAATTCTTAAAAATATATTTTGGATTTGGGGAAGGGGGTGGAGGAAGGGAGACCAGAAGTCAATGAAAACATTTTTTGGCTATGATACTGCTCCATAATGAGTATTGTCAGTTATATGTTGTTATAGTTACACAGTAGGCTACTATTGATATTATAGTTTTAAGGGAAATAAAGTGGCTGTTATATCGTTGGAGACTAACTACCTGACTGCTTGCTCCTTTATTCTCTTATTATTATAGTTTTAATTAACAACAAGTATGGCCCAGCCTTCTAATAAAATATAGATACCGTGAATATCCGTAAAATCTTTATAAATTTTCATTAATATTAAATACAGAAAAAAATTCTTTCTCTTTTATTTTTACTTTTTCCTTTTTGTTGTTGTTTAATATTTGATGTGAATCCTTAAAGATATCTCTCTCTCTATTTACTTTGTATGGGAGAGAGAGAGAGAGAATATTTGATTTATCCATATAGAAGATGCTTTGTTTGTTTATGGAAATCGAAGAGAGAGAAAAGAAAAGCGGGAAAGCATGAACGAGAGAAAGAGAAAAGGCACTTAAAATGCTAAGGCATCATCGATACAGATACAGACAATTGCAAAAAAAAAAAATAAATAAACACCCAGAGAGAGTATTTTCAACCATCTGATGATATGTATAGCAATCCTAATAGAGTTTTGTGGTTCCAAAAAAGAATACAGATCTAGTGATTAGGTATAAAAAAATTTTATAGAGAAGAAGAAAATAAATTACTTAGTTATTCTTGAGTGACTTACCACGATTGTCAAAATTTTGCAATTAATTAGAACAAAAATTAGCGTCAAAAATTATAATAAAATTTAATTGAATTAGCAGTTTGAAAATTTGGTTTATATAAAAAAAACACGCCTAAATATATTCCTGCACAGCATAAGTTAGAAGAAATTGACAAAAACTACTTCTATTATAATGTTATATTTGGATATGGAAATTAAATATTCGTGAGTTTGAAGAAGGTAACTAAAGTCAGGTTTTGTTTCCTTCTTCAAACTGTTATCTATCATTTCCTAGATATTTCTAGATTTCTGATGAAAGTGTCAGAGATTTTATTAACTGGTGGCCAAAGCTGTACAAAAAAACTACCAAATTATATAGTAAGCTGGGATGAGTAGAGTAATGGGGTTGTGAGAATAACAACCAGCAGATTAATCGCTCCACCTGACGTCCTTTATTTGGCAAATATTTCGACGCATATGACATGCATCATCCTCAGTGCCGCGAATTGGTCCAAAAATTATTTTAAATCCCTTAGGGGCGTCATACATGTTTCTTGTGAGGAATCAATTGATATCAATCCTGCATCAGAGCGGTCATCAGCTTAAAAAGACACCTCATGGACCAAGTCCGTGCCGCACTGAGGATGATGTATGTCAAATGCGTCAAAATATTTGCCAAATAAAGGACGTCAGGTGGAGCGATTAATCTGCTGGTTGTTTTTCTCCAACCCCAAAACTGCCAAATCTCGAGTCAAGTCACTATTTTTAATATCCACATACAGACAACTGGAGGTACACTGCTCTGCATGTTATGTATCCATATCAGGGAGTTCACCGATGGAATTGTAAAACATACAGAATTTTCTTCCTTACAAAAGCCTAATACATTCCTTTAGATTTCAACATACAAATCCTATAAAAAGAAAAGAAAATCTTCATCCCAGATGAATTCAAGCAATTTTATGGCGAGGTGATCTTGAGGCCAACGGCTGTATGGCACAAAATGGTGATAGTTAAGGGGAACAAAAGTTTTTTAAATAGACCTACTCTGATTGGATATTACTCGCTTTATAAGTTACTAATAGCAGATTTCAAAGGGACGTATAAAATTGCTGCAAATACATTGCCCTTGAACCATTTCAATGATTTTATGAGAAAAATATAGTTTTGTTCTTTAAAATCAGAAGCTTTGATGGGTATTTTGAAGAAGGAAACAAATCCTTGATTTCGGAAGTTTAATTAATCTGTTAATGATTAACAAAAATAAGCTTACTTTTAACTGGAATAATGTTTCAATTAGTTCAATTTAATTTAAAATTAAAAAACAAAAAAAGATTTTATAACCAAAAAATAAAATTGTACAATTTTATATCTTGTTTGTAGATTTTGAGAATAGAGTATTTAAACCAGGGAAATAACATTCAAAAAAAACCTGGAGTAACAGTTCGCATAGCACACAACTTTGTTTCCTCCGGTAAAAAGTTCCCCCTTTCCTCCGGTTGAAAGTTGTGTTCTGAGCTTGTAATACCAGATTTTTCGTGTCGAAATATATTGTTTGTAGAATAGCTGATTTTGTAAAAAATACTTCCTGAATAGTATAGCAAAAAAGTTTTGTCGGTCGCCAACTGATTTTAAAGACAATGAGTCTGATTAGAATATTCATCACAAGAAGCGCCACTGTCCAAAGAACGCCTGCGACTTATGCAAGGACTTTTCAGAGAAGTTACATAGGATGCCTATTTTATAGGCTAACGAACGGATAACTGAAATTGTGACTAAATTAAATGAGAATTTGTAAAGCCATTCAATATACCATATATATTAATAGATGTATACTCTCACATCTCGCCCTTTTATTTCCACCAATATATATATACTTGAAATTTATATTTAAATCTATGTATGTAGGGATATAAATATGGATGCCATTGAAAAACTTTTCTTCACCAAGTTAATGATATCATTCTTAAATTATTTTCTTTTTAATACATATTAAATGCATATTATGGAAATAAACTTTTCTCTCTCTCTTTTTATTATTATAATATAGTATTATTTGCAATGAAAAGTTTCACTGTTAAATTTTTAATTAATCCAACCAACCAAGAAGAAACTTAATGAATCCACTAAAAAAAAAAAGAAAGAAAAATTTGTAGTTTGTAGTTAATTAGTTTCTTCTGCTTTTTCTACACCCTCCCCTCCTTATTCATCCCCCAAGCCTCGCACTCTGAAGGTGATAAAAAGTAAACTGACAACACACATAAAAAGGAAGATTTAATTACGAAAGAATAAATCTATTCATCAATAAAAAAAATAGTGCACTCCAAAACGATGTATCAAAATTAGCGAAAAACTATATAAAAGATCTGCTGTTCATTAATTTGGTAAGCAACAAAACAAAAAAAATCATAGTACTCAAAAAAAAAAAAAAAAATCACAATACATATAAAAAATCTGGTGTGACTGGTCGCATATCACACAACTTGTGTTGTGCTCTGTGCTTGTCACACCAGATTTTTTGACATATTAGTTTTCCTCCAATATATTAGAATTCAAGTTAAAGTTTCAAGATCATAATACTTTTTCTTTACTATTTAATTTAATATCAGTATAATAGACGGGAAAGTGAAAATAAATTTATTAAACTATTTGCCTATCATTTGAAAATGATTCCAATATTTCTCCTCAGACAGACAGACAGAAACAAATTCTTCCTTTGATATTTTGCCAAATTGAACATTTTTTTTTTTTTTTTTTTTTTTGATAAACATTTCTTCATTAATAGCTACGTTTTTCTTTTTATTTTTCTCTCTTTTTTTCCATTTTCTATGCGTTCTAAATTTAATCGTAACGCTTTTATTGTTTTATCCCTAATAGGAAAAAAAAGGATTGCTCTTAAAAAATATATCTATTTTTTTTTATTTTTTTTGAAAGCTTGCATAAATTTAACTGTAAGAATAATCTTTTGTCAAAATAAATCTTCAACAGACACTTTTACGCTTTTATAACATTTTGCTTTTACTCACTCACCACTACAAATAAAAGAAGGGTCTCGAAAAAAATTTAAAACATTGCTATCTACATATAGATAGAAAGAGAAAGATATTTATCGTATGACTTTATACAAATTAATGTATTATTGGGATACAAAATATCCAGCATATGACAAGCACTGCTTAAACTAGAACTTTGTTGCTCTATAATTATCAAATAAATACTCTGATCAGGCATGTTTTGTAATTTATTTTTTTTGTTTTGTTTTAGTTATTCCCGAGATCCATTAAAAAAAAAATTCCAAACTCTTCTTATTTTCCCCAAACTTCTTTTTTTATGGCACTAAAAGCTTGTTGTATTTATTTACAAGTTTATCAAATAAAAAGAGCGTTCGTTGAGTGGTGCTTTTAGCGAAAAGCAAATTAAATTACAGCTAGACAAGTTTATTATTTTATACTAATTGAAAATGTACGTATATCTATTGCCATGTAATAGAACGAATAATAATATTTATCTAGTTATATTTATTTTCATTAAATTGGAATATAAATTATTTTAAAATTTCCTAAGGGTGAATAAATAACAAATTTCATTTTCTATATATTAAATTCAGAGTAAGTGGTTTGTATTTAAATAAAATAAAACTCTGGAAATGGAGATGAAACAGAGAAAATAATTTATTCCATTACTTTGCAAATTAATAACATTTAAGGTTGTTTGAATGAACCGAATCAATTAACGCGATTTTGGAAAAATTGATGGCATAGGAATAATAATTTAATAGCATAGGACATATAGAGATTAGATAAAAACAGACGTTAAAATTTAACATCAAAAAATGGGTGTAGAAAAGTAAAGTAATAACATCGGCGTTAAAAAAAAAATGCTATTCTCTAATCCAAGTTTTAACAGCGACGTTAATATTTTATTTTTTAGGACCAGGAGTTACCGATTCATATGAAGATAACTATTTTTTCTGCTTGTTCGTGTTTTTAGACCCCTCCCCAGGGCCGCAGACAGGGGGGGGGGGGGGGCAGGGGGGCTATATCCCCGGGGCCCGGGCCCTCTGAGGGGGCCCGGGCCCATTGCGTTCCCACCTTAAAATTCTAATAAAAATTAAGTTTCATGGTTAAAATTTCAATTAAAAAAAATATCATTTTTTTGAAATTTTTTTCCCCAAGGGGCCCGGGCCCTTTAAGCTCAAATCTTAAAATTTCAATTAAAAAAAATCATTTTCTAGAAATTTTTTTCCCCAAGGGGTTTACAGAATAGCAATTTAAGACAAGAAAGTGTACGCTGTTTATAGGTGTTAAAAGTTAACGTTTTTGCTTATATAATAGATAAAGCTCTTTTTTTAATTTTTAACCATAAATGAACGACTAAAAAAAAAGAGAATCTACGGGAACGTTCACAGATTTTGTCATCTGATAAATGCATTAATAAAAAAAAAACTAAACGTTAGATTTATCGTAAATCAATTTTATCTATCGATTGTTTGAAAATCGTTTTACCCGGTTGAGTGCTTTTCTTTACAAAATCTAAAGAGAGAGAAGCACTTTGGTATCAGGAGAGAGGATCTTCAAACTAGAAGGGGAAGGGTCTAATTTATTCGCAAGGTGTGAGGTCCTTAAGACTTGAATAGCAAAAGTGAGAAGGACAGACAGACATCTTGACCCTTTGGCCTCAAGGACCTCCTTCAACGACGACGACTTCTTTTGTTTCCTCTCTTCTGATCTGCATTTTCAAAGAGGAAAGGACGGTTGCTATATTATATTATTTCCCCCAACCACCTCCAAACATCATAGATACAGAGCCTTTCCAAAATGAAAAACAATTTCAAGCATAAAAATTAAAAAAAAAAAAAAAAAAATATTGCGTTTGAGTTGGTTTAATATTAAAAACAAATCTGTTTGAGATTTTTTTTTAATAAGCCGTTATATTGATTTTATTTAGTCTCTAACGCAATATGAATACATTTAGGTAAATGACATGCCTTGAGTTGTGCAAATATATATATATATATATATATATATATATATATATTTTTTTTTTTTTTTTTTTCTTAAATATATTAATATTTAGTTCTAAAAAGAGAAAATAATAACTTTGAAACGTCGTTTAATTTTCCAATTATATTTTTTATAATTATAAAAGATTAGTTCGCTCTTCTTAATGCATTATTTATTTTGAATAAAAAATTTTATCTTTGAAGTTTTCGTCGTATGTATTGTATATGATATTATGAACAAAGATGGACTAAATAGACAGATTTAAAAATTTAAATAAATGTGATATTTATACCAAACCTTATGTAAAAAATTTAATTTTTAATAACTTTCTCTTACCTTCGGTATTCGAAAGTTGTGTTCTGTCACACCATTTCACCTATCTTTCCTATGAAGTGCAAGAGTAAAGTGGTCTTTATAAGATTTCAAGGGCAAAATGAGAATATACATTTTAAAGAGCATCTAAAAAATAATTGAATTTTTGAATTTTAATCAAAATCTTTGTAGCGAGAGAAAATCGAAAAAAACTGAAAAAGTACATCAGTAAAGACTAGTACTTTTTGGCTGAAATTGATCAAAAGCTAATTTTCACCTCTCAGGGAGGTGTCTAACTTAAATATAAAATTTCAACCTCATAGCTCAAATCCTTCATGCTTTAAATTGGACACCCACAGACAAACAAATCATGTTGCGAAAAACACTTTTTGGTCTTAGGGGACCTCAAAACGTGTATATCCATCAAAGTCCCGAAATCGAATTTTTTTTTTTTATAAAAAACATTCACACTTTTTTCTCATTCACACTCACACTCACACACACATGCATACAGTCTTTTCGGCAACTCAGGCCATTTAAGACTTTAGACGATAACCGTTGTAATTAATATATATATATTGGGGGGTTCAGGCATTTTCTATTTAAGCCATCTGGTATCCATATGGCTTAAATAAAATCATCGGACTGCCTGGGTCCGAACCCGCGACGTTTGGTATAGGAGAAATCGAATTTTGACATCAATCCGATACTTTCTCTCTATATATATTATATATTAATATATATATAATTTTAACCTGAATGCAGAAAATGTAAAATGCATGGAAAAGTAAAATGACTGAATACAGTCAAAATATAACCTGACGATTAGATGTGAATATAATGGTAGCCGCGACTTGACTATAGATGAAGCCCTTAATGTAAATTATTATGTCCGCAGGGCCGCATAAAAATTTTTGGCAGATTTGGCTGATACCGACTTTTGGTTCAGAGTAAATCAATAAAATTATATCAATATTCGTGATTTTTCGTCTTTTTTCTTCTAAAAAATTCATTTTTCAGGTTTAAATTTCACATTAAAGTTCTAGTTTTAATATAATGTGTTGTTATCGTAATTATGCCCTTGAATAAAATATCATAAATCTCTTTCATCGGGAAGATTTCGAAAAATTAAATAGAATATGTTGGTCAGTTTTAAATCGGCGGCTCGCGTTTTGTCTTTGAGTTGTCTAATTTTATTTCATGTACACTAAGAAGGCCATATAGCCCTATGTACAGTTGATTTAATAAAAATAAATAAAAAATAAAAAATATTAATAAATATTTTGACACATAAAATTGAATCTAATCACTTTGGTTTCTGATTTATTAAATAAAAATCTGGTGTGACTGGCGCACAGCACACAACTTTCTCTTACCTTCGGTAATCGAAAGTTGTGTTCTGTGCTTGTCACACCAGATTTTTTGTGTCGACATATATTTAGTTCCCGACAGTACGGAACATTTGAATTCAGATGTAAAATTTATAAGTATGGGAAAATATTTATATTTTGTTATCATGGCAACCATTTCTCCTATCTACCCTATGAAATACAAGAGTAAAGTGGTCTTCAGAAGATTTCAATCGCAAAATGAGAATATACATTTTAAAGAACATCTAAAAATAATTGATTTTTGAATTTTAAAAAAAATCGTTGGAGCAAATTTTGAGAAAATCGAAAAAAACTGAAAAGGTACATCAGTAAAGTACTAGTACTCTTTGGCCGATTTTGATTAAAAGCTTATTTTTCCGGTCCCGGGAGGTGTTTTACTTAAATATAAAATTTCAACCTCGTAGCTCAATTCCTTCATCCTTAAAATTGAACACACACCCACCCACCCACCCACCCACAGACAGACCATGTCGCGAAAACCACTTTTTTGGATTCAGGGGACCTCAAAACGTGAAGATCCATCAAAATCTCGACATCGAATTTTTGACATGAATCCAATACTTTCTCTCTCTATATATATTACATATATACATAGGTAAGAGAAAGTAAAAAGGGTTAACATATTTATAGGTATACGTATAAGGAAAAGTTAAAAATAGAGGGTGTATGTGTGTGAGAGAGAGAGAATGAGAGGGAGGGGGGGGAGGATTATGGGATGTAGCGAGGTAGGGAGGATGTCTGCATGCAGGTGGCGTGCCACACAAACCTCAAACCAAAAGAAGCAACGTGTGGGCCCGCATAGAGATGGACTCTTTGTCGTGTCGGGGAATGAGAGGAAGAGGGGGTGCTCCATTTGCAAATAAAACAATCCCCTCCTAAAAGGGGCATTATGCTAAAGCCCTAGTGAGGGGTGTTTTTTATCTTTACCTGAAATGGAAGTTTTTTGCACTGTAATATAATAAAATCCAAAGAGAGCAAATTTTCCAGTGAGGATTTTTTTATTTAAAAATAGGCCTATAAAATTTCTATGTGATCACAATTTCCCTTGCTTTCTTTTACCACTTGCCTTGATTTTAAACAGGGACGAAATCAAGAATGAAAACAAGAGACACCGAACTATAAATTCTGACGTCAAAAAGTAATTATAAAATTCTTGTCTCACCTGTCAGCTCTATTTGATAGAATAAAAGGAGTTTTTTTTTATATTTTTCTTTTAGAAGAAAAACAAAAAAAATTCTAAATTGGAAAGGGAATAAAGAAAGTAAGGTTTAAAATTTAAGTTTTTTTTTTTTTTATGTGAGTTTTTAAATATAGACCATATTTGTATAAAAATATAAATACTGTACAACTTTTCGACAAATTATTCTGTAGTCGTTTTCAAGTACTATGCACTTGCTCCAACTCAAGTGAACTTTTTTACTTTCCCTTATCTATATGTATGTTAATTTACAAATATATATAGAGAGAAAGTATTGGATTAATGTCAAAAAGTCGATGTCGAGATTCTGATGGATATACACGTTTTGAGGTCCCCTGAATCCAAAAAAGTGGTTTTCGCGACATGATCTATCTGTCTGTGTGTGTGTGTGTGCTGTCTGCGTTCAATTTAAAGCATGAAGGAATTGAGCTAGGAGTTTGAAATTATATGTTTAAGTTAGGCACCTCCCTAGGGCATGAAAATAAGTTTTTAATCAAATTCGGCCAAAGCGTACTTGTACTTTGCTGATGTAAGCCTACTTTTTCAGTTTTTTTTCTCAAAATTTTCAGTTTTTTTTTTTTTCTCATTTTGCCATTGAAATCTTCTAAACACTTTACTCTTGCACATCATAGGAAAGAAAGGAGAAATGGTTGCCATGATAACAAAATATAAATAAACAAATAGTTTATAAATTTCAAATGTACCGTACTGTCGGAAACTAAATATATCTCGACACAAAAAAATCTGGTGGGGCAAAACTAGGTTTTCCATAACCAAAATTTTAAAAAAATCATATCTTCCAAACAAAAAAATTCTAAAAATATATATATATATATATATATATATATATATAAGTTTTCTCGGGTTAAGTCGCGTGGGGTGCTGAGATTTACTCGACGTTTCGGCTCTCCTTTTGGAGAGAAGGAAGTTAGGAGGTAATGGTGGAGGGGGGTTGTTTACGGGGTCGCAGTCTTCCTGGTCCCCAGGTCAATTTGGTGGATGACTCAGAGGCGTGGATTGGTCTCTGAGAGCTAGAGGAAGGTTTGTTGTGTGTAATTGTGTTCAGAGACCAATCCACGCCTCTGAGTCATCCACCAAATTGACCTGGGGACCAGGTATATATATATGTATACAGTATATATCGATGATTTCAGGCGGGTGTTCAATACAAATAACCCCATGTAAGAAAGTAAAAGACCTATGATTGTACTTTGACTATACATTAATGTTACGGTGTGATAACTAATTTAAAATTTCCCATAAAATTTATATTATGAATTAAATTTCAGATTAAACTTACAAAGAGCTACTTTTGTTATTTTATAGTAGATGAGACATAAAATACCAAATGCCTTTTAACTTAATAATTAATTATTTTGGCCAATTTAAAAGTTAAACCCTTAAAAAGTAAGTATTAAATGCAAATAAATAAATTTAGAATTAGAATGGTCAGTAAATGGTTCAATAAAACTGCATTTGTCAATTCAATTGAATTAAATAAAGATATCAAAATAACCAAATTTTAATCGACTAAATTCTCCATTTGGGGAAATATTCCCCACTCTTCTCCCTTAGGATAAAATTTGTAAAGAGCACATACAATGTGGTCTTACATATGTATGTATAGCAAATAAAAGAGAGTGATCGATGTAATCTGTGTGTCAGTGTTCGTTCATTGTGTGCGTGTGTTTGTGAGAAGGGTTTGTACAGCAATTAAGGCAGGCAGCCTCGCAAACAGACCAAGATCGTCAATATTTGATCGGTTTATATCGTTACTGATTGATTGAACAGATTATGATTGATTCCAAAGTGGCATCAATCTCAAATATGTACTAGTTCCTAGATATATTTATTTAAACTATTATTAATACATATATTCAGATAACGAAGATGTCCACTGATAACGTCTTAGAGTTATTTCAATCAAATCGTGTTTGCTTATAATCTTTCAATTAAGAAATACAGAAACCGCAGAAATAAACAAATTTTTTCTAAAACACAGATTCAAATTCATTTACGCTAACTAGTATGCGCGGCAATAGTTCTAGCTACAGTATTTATGAAACAGCAGTTTTTAACACTTAAAAGTAGCGACTATTTTCTTTCTAGAGTTATATAAAGTGAGAGAGAATATAGAAGTTGGGGTAGCCTGGAATTAGGATATTGTCACAAGTTAAAGTGAAAAGTTTAGGAAATTGTGCACTAAACCTTATGAGACTAGTTTCAAGGTAAAATTATAAAAATTACTTACGAATACAGTACTTAGATGAGAATAATAAAAGAAGCGTTAAATGACAACATACCAGAAACAAAAAGAGAAAGTTCATTTAAGAAAAAAAATGAATAAATAAAGTGAACTCTTTTAATCATCAGGAAAGATTTCAAGATAGGGAGTGGGGGATAAATCCCCGGAATATGGAAATGTATGGATTTGTAGGCAAATCAAATGAAATAAATTTTTCTCGCTTGGGACGGGAAGCGAACCCGGGACTCCGGCACGAGAGGCTGGTGTCTTCTCTCAGAGCCACGGCTCCCGGGACCTAATAATTTTATCTCATTGTAAAAGCTTAAAAAAAACATACAAAAATAAATATATCTTTCAATATTAAAATGAAATAAATTCATTTTAAGAAAAGATGAATTTTTTTTTTTATAACCCTCTTAGGCTGCTGAGGCCATTTAGGGGTAAAACTTTATTATATAAATTGTTAAATAAATATTATCGATGCCTACCGGGCTACCACGCTAATTGCTCGGAGTCACAAATCCCGAGCTTCCGCCGCGCTTGGCATCACCTAACAAGAAACTATGAATTTTGAATTGTGGAGTATTTAGAAAGGAAAGACACTGATATCATCTCAGATTGACCGAAACTCTCCATGCGGGAAGAAGTCGAACTAAAGAACAAATTTGTAGTAGAAAATAAAAAGTCGACTATGCGACCGAAACGTTGCTGTGGGTTCTTAAATAAAGAAATAAACATAGCTGCTCGGCCTTTTATTTTCTACTACATATTGATTCAGCTATTCGCCTTGCTAACAGAACAAATTTGTTGTATGATTTGATTCTCTTATTCAAGTGACAATCAAGTGGACAAGTAAATGGCATGTTAGAAAATCTATTAATAACTAACTGATTATTAAAATGATTTAAGACAACCAAATGAAAAATTATGATCTTAAAACGATGTTATCCCTGTATATAATAAAATTATATGGTAAAAAATTTTAAGATACATAATTATACCAGAGAAGAGAGAGAGAGAGTAAGACGAGAATAATATAAATACCATTAAGAATAATCCTGATCCGGCCCCGCTGTTTGAGACTAACAACAACGAAGATGACGACCATTAAAAATAATAATCCATAATTCAATAGCACTAATAAAAACACTGATGAGCACTGATAAATACAAAATATAAAAAAAAACTTTTTAATAAAAAACGCGAATAAGTAGTTAACGAACCGCGAGGCCATTGGCAACTGACTTCAAGGACGCTTTCCCTTTCACCTCTTGAGAATTCAAAGAGGAATAGAGGGGGAAGGGGAGGGGAGGGGAGAAAGGCGCGTTTTTTTTAATCTGGTGTGATTGGTTGAACAGCAAATAGCTTTCTCTTACCTTCGCTAATTGAAAGTTGCGTTCTGTGCTTGTCACATCAGATTTTTTGTGTTCAATACAAGAACGGATCCAGAGGAGTTTCTGGGGGATGGAGGTGTGATTGGTCGCACACCATACAATTTTTTCTTACTTTCGGTAATTTAAAGGAGCATTCTGTACTTGTTTACTAGAATATTAATACAAATCAAATTTTTAAGTTACTTATTATTTTTTTAAATTTTATATTAAAAATAAAATTTTATTCCCAAAAAAAATATTTTTCTCAAATCTGGTAGGATGGGTAATTACCACCGTCCCCCCCCCTTGTTTCCATCCTTGGTTCAAGATATAAAATATAGAAACAGGAAAATATTTATATTTTGTTGATTTTTCCTATCTTTCCTATAAAGTACAAGAGTGAAGTGGTCTTCGGAATAGCAAAATGAGAATATACATTTTAAAGAGCATCTAAAAAATAATTGATTTTTGAATTTTAATCAAATTTTGGAGCTAAATTCGAGAAAAAAAACTGAAAAAGTGCTTGAGTAAAGTATTAGTACTCTGACCGATTTTGTTCAAAAGCTTCGTGTCACTTCCCAGGGAGTTCCTAACTTAAATATAAAATTTCAACCTCATAGCTCTTTTGGTTCTTAAAATATTTTGTTCACAGACAGACAAAAACCATTTTTTTGGACTCAGTGGATCTCAAAACGTGTATATCCATCAAAATCTCGACATCGAATTTTTGACATGAATCCAATACTTTCTCTCTATATTTATTTATATGTATATTAACACATATATAGGTAAGAGAAAGTAAAAAATTATAATTTTTTTTAAATGTCTCGTATGAATCAACACTGGGGTCCATATCCTCCTTGATTGAGAATCACGAATAAAGAAAATAAATTAAATATATGATAAATAATATCTTTTATTCATTTGAAATAATCTTAAAAAAAAAAAGCTTTGAAAATTTTATTTTAGTGGGAAATTATTTTTTATTAGATCTGTTTATAGAAATGTATTTGCCTAATGAGAGCGAAAGAGAGAGAAGAGGCAAGTGGCTAAGGCCGACAAGAACCGGTTAGTCAACAATCTAGAGTGATTTCATCGCTCATTAATAGCAAGATGCACAGACAGGGATCCTACTAAGCAACCTGAAAATATTGTCTATTAAAATATTGTCTCCAAATAGAGAAATTTCTTTCAAACAAAAGTTGTTCGGAATTTGTTTATATAAATTATTTTGTAAAAATCCTGAGAAGCCTAATGTATATAAACCGTCAAGAGATTCTAGGAAATACATTGAAGTACAGTAAACAGTAATTTATTTCTTTACTCTCGAGAAAAATATTCTTTCAAATTTTAAGGTTAGTGAAAATACTTTGTTTTAAATTGTCTCTGAGAAAACCTGAGAGGGTTGAGAGAGTTTAAAGATAAGGCAAGCAGAACACAGTGTTTCCTGACAATTGTAATAATTTTTTTTTAATTTTACTTTATTAAATTGAGTGTTTGTAAATGTATAGGAGAAGACAATATTAATATTTTCATTAAACTTTCTCCCTTATAGAAATTATTGTTATTATTATTCTTTAAATATTACGCTATACTACGTTCTGGGTTTTCTCTCTCTAAAGACGATGAAGATGGAGGGGTGGGGGAGGGGGGATAATATTAAAATGAAACGAAATGTTTCAGAGAAGGAAAGAGAGAGGGAAGCTATAAATGTTGTCTCCAGCCAGCCTACAAGTTTAATTACTTAATTACTTAATTAATTATACGTATATTAAGATTTAATTGCGCTCGTAAATATAAAAGAAGTGGAGAAGAGGGTGGGGGAGACCCCCTCTCTTTCTCTATTTTATTGCCTCCTTATACGCCCTATACAAAGCACCTTTTGTTTTTTGATACTGAAAATGTGATTTACGTAAACGTTTCAAGAAATCAATACGAAAATTTAAACAATAGCTCTCCATGGATTAGAGGGAAGCAGAGAGAATATAAATATAAAAAAACTTGACTGAAAAAGATGTTTCAATTTTTTGGATATTTAAAGACAAGGATATTTAAAAATTCTACCTGTTTTTATATAATTAATATAATTGAGAAGGGGGACTTGATTTTATTCCCTCTTTTGGAGACTTTCTCCTTGAGTAAGGTGAACAGGAGAGAGTGAGGGATTCAATTCCCAGAGCTGCTCTTTATTAATGAGAGAGAGAGACTTATCACTCAACTATTCGACCTGGAAACTTTCTCTCTTGCTGGACCCAACCAAATGCATCCGATTGGAGAGGGTGTGTGCTCAAATATAAATTGAGCCACCAAAGTTTTGACAGACACACTGAATATTTAATTACAAGGAATAATTCTAGAAAAAAAAGCAATGTCAAAAGTAACCTCTCAAGTTATTTATTATTTATATTCTAATGGATATTAAAATAAAACTCGAAGAAACTTTTTTTTTGATAAGTTTAGAGAAATCATTCATACTGAAGAAGTTCATTCACACCACTTTAACTATACAGGGATGAGCGAGGCACAAAATCATTATATTTAATAATAATGGAGGAATGGAGATATCAGCCAAATTGGAATGATCCAGGTTCAATAAAACTCCCAGAATAAAACGTTTCGGCCTGAATTTATTTGGCCATCTTCAGTTATTGGGAATTATGCACATAGTGCAAGTGCACATGTGATCAAACCGGGATTTGTCAATAATAAAATTTTTTCGCTTCATACAAAATTATATGGCTTCTGTGCCCAAGCTCAGAGATCTCTGAGGTTTCTAAAGGTCTTTTACGGCATCGGAGGCCATTTAGACCCCGTCTCTATTTATTTCAATTGGATTGTCTACCGATCCAATTGAAATAAATTTTTGTCGCATGAGGCGGGATGCGAACCCCTGACCTTTGGTACCAGAAGCTAATGGTCTAGCCCTGAGCCACAGGTCAATTTTATTTTTTTTTTGATGATGATGATTTAAAGGCAGAGTCTTGTATGGATTTTTTTAAATACAAAGCAATTAATTAAAATAAATTTAATTTATTCAAGCAAATAAGATAAATTTTTATATAATGCAAATTAATCCAGATAAAATATTTTATTTTAATTAAAAATTTTCATAAAAAAGGCATACAGAGGGCTCGCTGGTGTAGTGAGCTAGGGTGTCAGCTTCTGCAAAGAAGATCCCTGTTCAAATCCTTGGCGTGCGGGATTTTTCATTAAATAAAAATATTTATTTAATGTGAACAAATCCTCAAGCAAGCCCTGGATTGGAATATAGGATCTTACCACAATAGCCCTCAGGCAACTCTACGAGGAGAGGGAGTTGCTGTGACATCCCGTCCTGTGGAAGGGACGTATAGAAGATTCCCTCTCAGTGATGCATTCTTCGAAAGGAGTAGGCTACATGCCGGTGCTGAGGGAGTCCCTCCTCAAACCAGGACATCCTCCATAGCATAGAAGACGTTGGATATAAGGAGCCGGTTGGAACCAGAAATAAGGATTAGTTCACTAGCTAGAGACGAAAGCAGGAGGAGGAGTTAGAGATAAGAAATGATGTAACTTCACGGGGTGCCGGTAGATGGCTACGGCCAGAGGCCGGTTGGGTTTGAGGTGTGTGTCTTCGTACACGAAAGCACCTCGGGCAAATAAACGGGGATCTCGATAGGAATTTCAAATAAAATAAATAAAAAAAGGCATACGTTTTATAAAATTGTTATTACTCGATATAGGGCTGTATGAAAAGCTTGTTCTATACTAGTCTGATTGAACATTTGGACTAATCAATAACATCATAAATAATTCAATTTTTTTTTCTTTTTACAGAAGACAACCAAGTGAATAGGCGTATTTTATTTATCATTTCAGATTCATTACTTCTTTTTATAAGGACAATTTAATTAAACGTCAATATTTTAAAAACAATAAACTCCAAAAATATTTTTTTACTTTACCAAAAACTAGTATCAAGCCGTCATTCGGAATTTGTGTAGTTATTTTTATTTCATATAGGCCTACTCTGTGTAGGCATGTTAAAAAAGATTTTAGATTTTAGTCCCATTAATATTTCATAATTTTATTCATTCATAATTCTATGCTCTTTGAAAAAATAATGTATCAAAGATTTTAAAGATATTTTCTAACGAAAAATCGATACTTCCTTCATGTAGTATTAAAATAAATATGAATATATACTGCAAGAGGACACGAAAGCATTCACAAGGGAATTTAACAGAGAGATTATACAATATCAAAGGTTATTTCAATTGAATATGTTAGTTCAGATGAAAAAGAAAAATTCTCCACATTTTAAAATTTTAAGTGAACAGCAACAAACACCTACAAAAAAGACTAATTTAATTTTTTTTTTTTTAGAGATTTTTGAAAATTTAGGTTTTTATTGAATCTTTTTCGGAGGCCACTTAGACCCCGTTCCAATTTATTTCAATTGATTTGGTTAACAAGCAAAATTGCATGCGACGAGATGCGAACCTTTGGTCGCTAGTAAAATGGATATGAATTCTACCACAGTGCTATGGCCAAGAGCGAAATTTTAAGGTTGATAAGTTGGTATGTAATTGTGGTTAGTCACATAAAATTTTAGAATTAGAAAAAAAATCCATCCAAACCTCTCATAATTGATTTACTAAAAACATAACCTCTTTTGATTAAAAAGTTTATCTTTATGAATTATCATCCTCGAGTATCGTGTAGTATATATCGTTATCCCTTTATAATGAATGGCTTTTCACGATACTTTGTG
Organism: Euborellia annulipes; assembly: GCA_023213315.1. Lineage (NCBI taxonomy): Eukaryota > Metazoa > Arthropoda > Insecta > Dermaptera > Anisolabididae > Euborellia > Euborellia annulipes. The sequence continues at coordinate 61,516 of JAKCPI010002093.1, read as the reverse complement.
TGCGTTCACCTGATAGCCAAGTTAAATATTTGCACAGAGAGAGAGAGAGGAGAGAGAGAGAGAGTTTAAACAGCACCGTTGTATCTATTCTCTTGCTATTTATGGGGCCATCTACCCCCCCCCCCAGGGAGGGAGAGTAAAAATTTATTATTGCGAATATTTAATTAAAAAAGTTTATTTAAATTTATATTATATATGTTTAAAAAAAAAAAAAAATTGTTACAAAAATTATTATCTTATTCTATATTCATGGATAAAAAAAATGAGGGGGGCATTAATGGACATTAATTTTAATTATTTTTAGGGAATTTTACACCTACAACAGAACGAAGATAGAGTTGTATTTGAAAATCGTTATTATAAGCGAAAGTTTATTTTTTTGGTACGGATATTGTGATGTAGCCCATGAATTGACATTTTTTATTAGTCTTTTCGGTATCTTAAGTCATGTGGACTTTCATTTTTCACTTTCTTTTTTATTATAAATATATAATGTATATAATAGGTTATATATACCTATAGACACAATTCATATTGTATTAGGCTATTTTTAAAGAAAATTTAAAAAAAATTTCTTGATTTATTGTGATGGGTTAAGATTTAATTTTTTTGTTTCATCGCGGTCAGGTGTCACCCAATGCAGGGTCCACCCCCCCCCCTTAGCTACGCCACTAGTAATATATTACTCTAATATAAAATATTTTATTTGTAATTTCACTCAAAAATTTGTTTACATCTTTTTTTCCTTTAAGAGATATAAATTGGTATTTGTTCGCGTTTTTACGAGATTAACCTCAAAACCAGAATTAATTGAGTTTTTTTTTTTCACGGTAATTGATTTCCCCCCAATATGAGTATTTAGATTGCCTTAAAACCGCACAAGCTGCGGAAACATTGCAAAGCTCTTCAAACAAAAATGGAATTTTTAAAAACATGGCCTAGGGCTAGTAGAATTTTCATATTGGTCTAAATTTTTTATAATGTGAAGTTGACAAATGGAAATTTATTATGACAACAAATAGAGATGTAAAATTCACTCCTGTTTTTTTTATTTAAGGTCTTTTACGGTATCTGACAATTGTGAGACCATTCCCGTCTCTATTTATCTGGCCATTTCACAGGAAATTAATCCTAATGAAGAAATGGCTCTGAATAAAAAAAAAAATAAAAAAAATTATATGTAGTTAATTAGATATAGCCTAAATGTCTTTTACAGTAAATGGATTTTTTACAGTATAGAGAAACAACCCAAAGTATATAATATAACAAGGTTAGGTTAGGTTAAAGTGGCCGTTCCCAGAGAGGGAACACACTTAGGCCAATTAGGCCCTTTGTGATACCACGGTGGGGCTATCCCCCTACCTACCCTAAGAGGAGACTTCGGCAGGATGGTTGAATTATTTGCGGCAAGCTGGATCCGAACCCGAGTCGTGTTGAGACTTCGGACTCCGTAATCCTAAGCTTAGCCGGCTTAGCCATTGCCTCCTCATAATATAACAAAAAAAAATCATTAATGAAAATTATAAAAACAAATAATAATACAAAAGTGTTGTTTAATATACATCACTTAAATTTTAATATAAAGCTCTCTTCTTCCTTTAAATCTACTTAAAGAACAACTGAACACATCCCGAAGATAGTGATCTCTAGTCATAAATCTTTAGCTGAAAAATCATTCTTTCTAACCGTATATTCAACATAATTATACTCATTAAGACAGAGGAGTTATTCAAGCTGCTAAACTTTTCGTGTATGCCTCCCTACCCGGCTGCTATACACACAAACAACCCAAAGTATATAATATAACAAAAAAATCATTAATGAAAATTATTAATTTTGTTTTATACTAATGTTATTTATATTAATCGTTTTTTTTTTTTTTTTTTTTTTTTTTTTTTTTTTTTTTGTCTATATTATGTATATTGTACTGACTTTGTTTTCGTCTTGTTTTTATATTGTTATTCATGTTGTCTTTATATTGTAATGTTTTGTTTTGTTTTGTTATATTAATTTGATAAGTATATATTTTGTAAACAATTTTAGCCCAATGGCGGGTAGCTAAACGGGCACAATAAAAAAAAAAAAAAAAAAAATCATTAATGAAAATTAGAAAAACAAATAATAATACAAAAGTGTTGTTTAATATACATCACTTAAATTTTAATATAAAGCTCCTCATCCTTAAAATCTACTTAAAGAACAACTGAACACATCCCGAAGATCGTGATCTCTAGCCATAAATCTTTAGCTGAAAAATCATTCTTTCTAAACGTATATTCAACATAATTATACTCATTAAGACAGAGGAGTTATTCAAGCTGCTAAACTTTTTCGTCTATGCCTCTCTAACCGGCTACTATACACACATGCGTTGTAAGACGTTGTCACGTCAAAAAATAAAATCAAGGAATATTCTCCTATTTTCTAAAGTTGGAAGATTTAGAGTAAAATTAGGAAATTTTCTAATTATATAACTAATCTTTGAATAGATTTTTTTCAGAATCTAAGATTATTAAGACACTGTCCTTTTTTATTTCAGCCAGTCACACATTTGTCGCTTGGAACCGGAAACGAAGCACAAGAGGCGATACTCTACGATTTTGGTGCAGTCCAGGAACATAAATAGATTTGATGAATAGTCAAATAACAAAATTATGTATGAATAGCAAGCAAATAGGACGTAGGACGTATAAATATTTGTTCAATTATTCACTAAATTCAGTAACCTTTTAGTCGAAATAATAGCCACAAAAACTGTTATTATAAACTTAAATAACACAAATTTGTCGGAGATTTATATTTTATCCCCCTTTATTGACATAAATCATGCATATAAATTTCAACAAAAGAACACCCTAATTGTATATAATATTAACACTTTTATTTGAAAACTTTTCTCCTACTTAAATGAATAATAATAAATCAACGCTTCATAATTTATTTTATTTTTTATATTTTCAGCTCCCCACACATCTTTTATTCTAATTCTTCACCTCCCTTCTCCTTGTCCATCCCCTCCCCTCTTTTATATCACAGCTGCGTTTCATGTCGAATTATCTCTCCATGTCGAGTCTATTTCAATATTTTGTCACTTTTTTTTTGAAGGGAGCCTCCCCTTTTCTTTTTTGATAGAGATTCTCTTTCTCACTCCCTCCACCCCAAGGACCAATTCCTTTTTTTATGCCTTTTCTTCTTCTCCAAACGTTATTTCTCTGTCTAACTTTCTTGAGAGCCACTAAGCGAATGAAAATAAAAATTTGATTAGGAATAAAAAAAAAAAAAGGAAAGAAAAAAGAAAGAAAGAAAATCAATCTCAGAACAGGACAAGATATTTAATGTGGGTTTATATAATATTTTATTATATAGAGAGAGAGAACCGATTCCTTTTAAAATGATTGGAATTGTTTACTCAAGAAACGTAATATCATTTTTAAAAATTTATTTTCTGAAGAAGAGAAAAGAAAGAAATCAATTTCATTGGAGATTGTAAATAAAACGAAGAGAAAAATTATTTTTTTCTACAACCACCTGAAAATAAGGCTGCGGTCAGATTGAAAGTCGATTTTGAATTTAATTAATGGGAGGGAATTCGAATTTGATCAGCCTATTCTAGAGACCGGGAAGTAATTAATTGAAATTTTAGAGATATTTACACGGACTATATTCACCGACTTAAAATAAAGTATCAAGGAAGGGTTGCGAAAACAGAGACTGGCAGCCAAATTTTTTTCTTTAAATATGGGCCGACGTTTCGGTCTCGATTGAGGCCATCTTCAAAAAAATGTATATACCGGTATATCAAGAGTCGCGGGAGCGACTCGTCTCCGAGCAAGGAAAAAGCAAAAATAAGCAAAGAAACTCTTAATACTACCATTTAGTAGATATTCCAATAGATTCCAATGGCCCATTGCATTTACATAGAAGAGTCGTCCCTAAGACGACGATTATCAAGAAATATTTTAAATCCTTAATAAAAGATAGGGATGTGAAAAAATTTCTCTGTCCCAAAAAGAATGGCAGAGACTCAAAGTAGATATTTTGCCAATTTCGGAAGGTCAAAAGTTAGTCTTTTATTTTTATTTTTTGTTTTTTTCTTCCCTTTTCATTCTTTTTTTTCAATTTTCAAATTTTTAGACAAAGCTACAGGTTTTCCTGCTGGACCGATTTGGATGAAATTTAATATACAAATAGATACTATCAAAAACCCGATTCCTTTGATATAAAATTTCATTTTAGAGCAAAAGTCAAATTTGTCCTATCTTTAACATGGCGTAAAGACAATTCTGACTATTTTGCACCCTGATAACGTCATGTATGAACAAATCTATTAATATTAGGAATTTTCAAATTTAGCCCTGAAGATGGCCTCTATCGAGACCGAAACGTCGGCCAAAAAAAAAAAAAAAAAAAAAAAATTAAAGAAAAAATTTTAGCTGACAGTCTCTGCATTTGCAACCCTTCCTTGATACAACTTAATAACCACAACTACAATATAATAAAGTATTTTAGTCTAAGATTTAGTAATAAATAAGTTCTTCATTACACGGCAAAGAGGCTTAAATAATGCCAAGCTACTTGACTATAGATGAAGAAATCGGCCTTAAAAGAAATAAATATTAGGAAAAGTTCATTTACACAAAAAAAATTTCTATTCTTTTTTTTCAATAAATACAAAAAACTTTGTTTAAAAAAATTTGATTTAAAAAAAAAAAAAAAAAAAAAAAACTTTAATCTTTAGGGTTATGAAAAGTTGTTTGAATATTTAGAAAGGATGCTTTTCTTCTTTTTTTCTTTTTAATTTTGTATTCCAATCACGTTCTTTTCATTTTTTGTTGTTGTTGTTTTGTTTGTTTATCTCCTACCATTTTTGTTTTTATTTGTGTTATGTTGTTGTTGTTGAAATTAACGTCGACATAAAAATAAAAATGTTTGAGAAGAAGAAGGGAGGGGGAGGGGATTTATCCAAGGTAAGGGATTATTTTTAATAAGGGTTGATTTGTAGCCACCTGCTTTGCTCCATTTCTCTCTCTCTGTCTGGTCGTAATTTCAAATTTCTTGAACTTGGGGAAATTTTATCTTTGAAATAAAAACAAAAAATATTTTTTGTTCGTCATAAAAGAAATTAGACATGTATCTAGCAGTCAGTGTAATGTGTAATGTTTCCCTTGAGCGCCCACTTTTATTTGCTTTCAATCATTTATCCAATTTTATTTCGTATAATAGATCAAACAAAATTTATTAAAATTCATTTTAGTTTTCAAAAATTGTATTATTGATGAATTTAAGTATTTTTAAGGGATTTCTCAGCCCTCGGGGCATGGCGTAGAGGTTAGCGTGCTAACCTCATATACCAAACGTCGCGGGTTCGGACCCCAGACAGTCCGATGATTTTATTTAAGCCAATTGGATACCAAATGGCTTAAATAAGAATGCCTGGATCCCATATATGTATATTTATCAATAACGGACATCGTAAAAAGTCTTATATGGCCTGAGATGCCGAAAAGACTGTGTGAATGTATGTGTGAGTGTGAGTGTGAGTGTGAATGAGAAAAAAGTGTGAATGTTTTTTTTTATATATAAAAAAAAAGGATTTCTCCCATCCTATTCATTCTTGGAAGTATTTTTAATATTATATTTACTTTAAAAAATTTAATAACATACATATGATACAGTCACATTTAAGAAATAAAAAGTTATTTAAAAATTTATTAAGCAATCAATAGTTTATACTAGTAATTAAAACTAAAAGCTTAGTCCAACGGCTTTTAAAGTCATTTATTTATTTAAAAGACAGTAAAATTTTATAAATTTAGAATAATTAAAATTTTAGATGAAAAAATATAGGTCTATATATCAAGCTCCACACAATGAGCCTTCGGGCTTGGCGGAGTTGGTAGCGCGCCTGCCTTGTATACCAAGGGTCGAGGGTTCGGATATTTTTCTTGAAATTAAATTAGTGACTTTCATAAAAATATCTGAGCTTATAATTCGTTTGTCTGTTCTCCTGAATAACTTTATAGCCAGTTGGAATTTTAAAATGAAATGTTAAAAAGGACCAAATTAGGGAAGAAAAGACCAGGGTCCACCGGAGGCGGGCCCGAGCCATAGTCGGGGGCCGTCGGGAGCCCGTCGAGGGCTTTGCATCTAGCCAGAGGAATTGCTTTAGATGAACTATTTTTCACTAAGGAGCTCAATGAGAAAAGGCAGCCAGCATAAATAAAAACTTTTATATTATTTCATCGACGTTTCGGGAGCGCGTCGCTCTCAACTTCAGGACGATATAATTGTTTTTATTTTATTTTTTTTGAGCCTCCTCCCCTTATAGCCCACCGATCCTCACCAGTGATGATTCGGTCGAGCCAGGAAGAACTGGAGTATGGCAGAACGGCAGTCGCAATTGAGATGGAGAACATTATAATGTATACACAACATGTATACATTATAATGTTCTCCATCTCAATTTCGACAATTATTTCGTCCTGAAGTTGGGAGCGACGCCCTCCCGAAACGTCGATGAAATAATATAAAAGTTTTTATTTATGCTGGCTGCCTTTCCTCATTGAGCACCTTAGTCAATCATCACCACAGCCATTTCTATTTTTCATGAACTATTTTTGCAGAATAATGTTTTGAATTATTTTTAAAAATTATATAAATATACATAAAATAAGCACGAAGGGGAAAAATAGCATAAAAACTCAAAAAAGCATTAAAAAACCAATCTCAATACACTTAGTTTTGCGAAATTCGTGTAGAAAATTAATTAGCTAATGGTTGCTTATAATATTAAGCAATAAGCATTTTGCTTAAAATCAGGTCTTAAGTAATAATAATATTTTTTCAGGGAGAGGGGAGCGCCCTTAATAATATTTATTTCAGTAGCTAGGCGCTGTGGAGGGATGGGGTAGGACCCGCGTTGAGCTGGTCATCGACCATTGTATACTAATATTACTAATATTAGTGATTGTTTCTTTTATTTTATTATTTAATATCTTTTTATTTATAATCTTGCATATCATAAGAAAAAAAAAGAAAAAATGAATATCATATTTATTTAAATTTTTAAAATCACTCTGTAAATAATACTTATTGTATTTTCTTTTCCTATCTCTAAGAAGCTTTGCTTCATAGAAGACTTAAATAAAATTCTAAATTCTAAGAAATATAAAGTGCTAGGCGGAGAGAGAAGGAGGTTGCGATCTCTCCCTCCCCACTTCCCTTACTTCTATAGGTTATGATACGAAACTTAATAAAAAACAGGAAAATAAATAAACCATTAAGAATGTAAAATGATTGAAACTCGAATTTTATTAAATTTTCTCATGTAGAAAGAAAGAAAAATAATTTTTCTTTATAAATATATCCGTATGTTGAGATTGATAATTAACTTTTTAAAAGAGGAATTTAATAATTGTCATTTACCTAAGATGAGAGTAATTGTCGCTCCAGAAGAGATGTGTTGATAAATGGCACTATTTCACACTAAAAGATATAACTCACTATTAAAATTACACTATTTTTAAAAAGCACAAACAACGGAAATTTGGTTAACAAACAAATCACGCACTGGTCAATTGCAAACTAAAAACAAACGTGAAAGGCAAGAGAGAGTGCGTTTGCTGACGGTACATGTATTCGCCGCTAGAGCGCTCTAGCATCCATTATTATTATTATTTTGAATGAAATCTTTTATTTAAATTTAAAAATCTGGTGTGACATCTCGATGCATCATTTAAGCCTAATTAATAAATAAAAGGAGCTTAAGTATACAAATCTGGTGTGATTGGTCGCACAAGACACAACTTACCCTTACCTTCGGTAATCGAATGTTGTGTTCTGTGCTTGTCACATCAGATTTTTTGTGTCGACATATATTTAGTTTCCGCCGATATATTAGAATTTTTTTTTTTTTAGAAAAAAAAAATCACACTTTTTTCTCATTCACACTCACACTCACACACACATTAACACAGGCTTTTCGGCGACCCATTTAAGACATTTACGATATCCGTTATAGAGATTAATATACATAGTGGGAGTCCAGGCATTCTTATTTAAGTCATTTGGTATCCAAATGGCTTAAATAAAATCATCGGACTGCCTGGGGTCGGAACCCGCGACTTTTGGTATACGAGGTTAGCACGCTAACCAGTACACCAAACCCCGACGGCATATATTAGAATTCAAGAGGTAAAATTTATAAACATGGGAAAATATTTATATTTTGTTACCATAGCAACCATTACTCCTATCTTTCCTATGACATGCAAGAGTAAAGTGGTCTTTAAACAATTTTGAATGCAAAATGAGAATATACATCTTAAAGCCGATCTAAAAAATAATTAATTTTTTTTATTTTAATCAAAATCGTTGGAGCGAATTTAAAGAAAATGGAAAAAAACTGAAAAAGTACATCAGTAAAGTATTAGTACTCTTTGGACGATTTTGTTCAAAAGCTTCGTGTCCCGTGCTAGGGGGGTGCCTAACTTAAATATAAAATTTCAATCTCGTAGCTCAACTCCTTCATGCTTTAAATTGAACACACACACACAGACAGACAGACAGACCATGTCTCGAAAACCACTTTTTTTTATTCAGGGGACCTCAAAACGTGTATGTCCATCAAATTCTCGACATCGAATTTTCGACTTGATTCTAATACTTTCTCTCTATATATAATATAAATGTATAGGTAAGAGAAAGTAAAAGTGAAATGTGTAAAGATAGAAGCATCGAACTATTAAAAATAAAAAATATATTCCACATCGACAATACTTGGAGGGGAGGCGGGCGGCGCCACTTCCCCTCCTTTGGTCTCTTTCTTGATGCCTATTAATTAAGCTTAGAAATGAAAAAAAACATTGAAAATTGAATTGCGTTTAACTTGCAAACCCTGAGACCAATTTGCATGGGATTTTTTTTAATAGACTGAGAATTTTATGGAGAAAATTCAGACTAGGATAAATATTTAATATATAAGAATTTTTTTTTTATTATATATAGAGAAGCTATAAATAATTTTAAGACAAATAAATTAATTTAGATATAAAGTGAGGTAGTTCTACTCTCTCTCTCTCTCCCATTTCTCTTTATTTATTGTATCTAACTAATCAATTTTATTCTCTATTCTCAGAATTCAAAAAGAGAATGAAAAAATTATATAAATTATTTTTATTTATGAATACAAAAAAAAATTTATTGCTGATGAGGTCAGTTTTTTTTTTTTTTAATTATTATTATTATTTATTAAATAAAGAATTTTACTCACAGATAAGTTATTTGTATGGAAGTCTCCTTACCACAGCTGATTATCACTAAGAAAAATGAATCAACATTGGTTGACAAAAATCTTATTACTTCTGGTTTATTAGGAAATAAGCGAAAACAGCAGCAGACCCGAAAAAAATAATATTAAAATTATCATGCCCTAAATTTGTTTATTTAATTCAAAAACAATAAATTAGGGTTATTAAAAAATTATAACGAGAATCAAGATTACAAGTCGTGAGTATTAGTAATAAACCCCCATTCTATGTGGTGGTGGCTAAATAAAAAAATTCCCATAGCTTTATAATTGATTTAAAAGATCAGTTTTGCATTTTGCCACGAATTCGTAAATAAATGAGAGAGATAAAGCGAGTTTTTGAAGAGCGAAACGGTGCGAGAAAAAAAAGTCTAGAAGAGAATTACGCTAGTCTCCTTGCCTAAGCTCTGTGCGCCGAACAAAAAAAAATTTATGGCTCCATCAATTGAAAGAAATATCCAGTATGCAAGAGAAAGAATTGTGACTTAGCAATAATTTAAATATTCAAAAGTAGTAATGCAATCAAAATTTGCTATTAGGGGAGATGTGTGAGTGGAAGGCAATTGACATTTTTTTAACGGAAAATATTTATATCCATCAAAATCTCGACATCGAATTTTTGACATGAATCCAATACTATCTCTCTATATATATTAACATATATAGAGGCAAGAGAAAGTAAAAATTTTCTATTATTTATTTAAATCAACATTGTATAATTTCAAAAAATAATAATTTTATAGCGATATTGTATGTTAAGTATGTATTGTATGGTAGTCCAGAGGGTAGTCCAAGCTTTTATGGCAAAAATAAATTTCAAATAAAAGTTTTGCCACCCCTTTGTTTTGTTACATTCCTATTTTGTCAAAATTTCAGTCCCCTATCTTATATGCAAGGGGGTGCTCATCGACTTTAAAATATTTTAATTTTAAGAAAAATCCTTAAAATGAACTTATCAGGATATTAGATAGTAAAGCAAGATTTTTTTAATTTAAAAATAGTATTTAACCAAATTGGCCTGTAACAAAAGAAAAACAAAACACAAAATCAAGCGTTTTTAGAAAAAAAAATTCCCAACCTAATGTATATATAATTGGCTTTTAATCATTTTTAATGACCGGAAATATTTGTAAAAAGGATATGAAAATGCAGGCAGAAAATAAAAACACTCTCGATACTCTGTGAACTTTCAGACGTTTCGGGAAAAATTTATTAACCCATCCTAATTGGTTTTTGTTTTTATAAATTTATTTATTAATTTACATTTTTTTTAAATTAATCTAATACTTTTTGACTACTAAGACTTTATTGGTCAAAGAGGAAGTGCAATTTTTTTCCTATTGTATTGTGTAGTTGTAGGATAGAACTTTTCGGCGTTTTTGTTACTTTTGGAAGATTTGATAAGTATTTTGTCTTTTGATTTTATTTTGTTTTTTCTTCTCTCTCTCACTCATAAACTTTTGATGAATTATGATGATTTCAATGAATTTCAAAAATGTTTTTTTTTTATATGAGGAGGGAAAGAAGAGAAAGAGAAAGGGCAACCCTCTCCAAAAGAGAGGGTTAGTTACCCCATCTCCAATGGGAATGGGCAGAAGCCTCATGACTGATAAATGGCCGACGAATTCTGCCAAAAAGCATTCCCGTGTGGCACATGAAGGGAAGAGAGGTGGGGTGTGGCACCCCACTACCACCCTTCTTCCTCTCTTTCCTTCACCAACAGACCAACCAACACTTTTTTACAATACATGAGTCTAAAGAAATCAACTTTTTTTTTTGTACACTCACACTCAAGTACAAATTCACCCTTTTTCCTCTACCACCCTCTCACCCTTCTTTTTGCTTGCAATTCATTTTATGTCGGACATCCTTTCTCTTCGTTCTTTATGAAATTGAATTTTTGTTTATTAATATTTGAATAACGCAATTATTATTGTTCATTTCGTAGAAAAATGGAAAAAAAGAAAATTGAAGGAAAAAAAAATTGTGAAATAAAAAATCTGGTGTGCGCTAAGGACAGACACACGGATACTCATTCAAAACGCAAATTAAGAAAAAATCTTAAAGTTGATACAGGAATGAAATTTTCAATTTTAAATTTGTTGGGATTCACTTCCACTGGAAGATATAAATAAAGGTTTTTTAAGGTGATAGTTAAGTTCAATTAAAAAAAAAAAAAAAATATCTTAAAATGCAGGGAGAGAAAGACTAAGAATAAATAAATAAATAGTGTCTATCTTAAAATTGCTGGTAACCTTTATTTATTTATAAAAGCAGCGCCCTTTTCTAAAAAAAAAAGATCTTGACCTGACAAAACATAAACATAAACCCGAAGAGTTAGAGCATTAATATTGAGACCCGTTTTCTTTTCCTGGCGTATTTTTCTCTCTTGGTCATCCATCTTTGATTATGAAGATTTGCTGTCTGTCCTTTGCCCGTTATTATTTCAATACCCCTGGTGGTGGTGGGTCGTCTTCCTCTCTGGTGGGTGAACATAGATCGCCGCCACTGCAACATTTATCACTTGCCATCCACTCTCTCACATACACATTCAGAATTAATGGGGCCGACACGCCAGGAATAAAGCCCAAGCGACATTTTGAATACAACTTGAGTGGTTGGTTAGGTTAGCCACTCCAAATGGCCATGGGCGTCTCTACGCTTGTCATACATCCGTTGGAAAATTCATTATATACTATATGAGTATAAATCCTTTGAAATTATTACTTTTTTTTTGGACTACATTAAGTAGAGAAAAAGTAAAAATTATATTCAGAGCATTTGAGGCGAAGACGAGCCAGTGAGACATACAGTAGTCTTGGTAATCCGGCATACCGCCTACCGATGAAAAGCAATAAAAGGGGTAATTTAAGAAAACAAAGTTTCATTAGAGATTTTTTCAATATGTATGCATTATATAGTATTATGTATAAATTTTGCATTATATTAATTGTTGTGGATAATACTGCATTTTCAGAATCCGGAATAGGGCCGGTCCCGTTTAGGCCGGATTAGCAAGACTCTAGTGTAGGGGAAGTGCGCTTAATTTGTACCACGAAAATTCTTGCTGTACTAAGAAACCAGTAACTGATAGAGGTTATTTCTTGCCCTACGGCAAGCTCTTCAGTCGAGGCCAATGTAGGCTACCGCCCTTTATTATTCAAAAGTCAGCGTTTTAAGCCAGAGTGGAAATTCAGTGCTTCTCCAGGTAGAGAATTTTGAATTACTGATAAAGGTTGGAGTAACAGTGAGGTAGGCAACATAAGTGCTTCAATTTAGGGGTATGAGGTAAAATTAAGTCAAAAAGAAAAAAAAAATAAAACTAATTTAGCAATACATCTTAAGAGATAGAGGTTCAGTGTTCGAGGAACTTATTTGTGACATGCAGTGTTAATTTCTATCCGATGACTAATAAAATAAAATAAAAAAATCTGGAGTAGTTAGGCCAGGAGACAACCTATGATTTTTGTTACCAAAAGTTTTGATGCCCCACCCCCATCCTCAACCGTGGAACGTGTAATTATAATAAAATGTTGATATTTTTTAATTATAAATTTTGCTTTTAGGGTTCTGATGTTCGATAGAACCAATAATAATTATTTGGAAAACAATGAAAATTCAAATACTTTACTGTCCAAATATATTATTGAAAGAAAATTTATTTTTATTCAAAATTAAAAAAAAAAAAAACTTGTTTTTCCCCAAAGATAGTGACCAGATGTGAATTTTTTATCCTCTCTTTCACCTATGTGTTTTGTGTGTTCTTTCTCAAAGGAGTTTTTCTTTTTTTAGGAAGAGTTACCCGACCGGATAATAAACTTACACACTAATTCTTTATACCATTTGTTCCAGGTGGAAATAGCAGCAACAATATAACAGGAGACCAAAAAAGACATTAAATTTTCAAAGAACACAAACGATGATTTATATTATTGAATTTCTTGTCACGTTTCTTATAAAAAAAATTATTTTTAATAATAATAATAATAATAATTTTCTTTTTTTCTCACTGAACTCTGAACACAGAGACAGAGATCTCGCCTCTTGTGCTAGAGGTCAGGAGTTCGCTTACTGTTTAAGGCGACGAAATTTTTTTTAAAATCACACATATCTTATTGTCTATCAAATAAGTTAGAAAACTAAGAGGCGAAAAATACTTTAAAATCTTTTTTTTAACATTTAATTTATATACTGACCAGCGCAGAATACATACTTTATAATAATACTTTCAATTACTGAAAGTTGTGTGCTGTGCAACCTTCCAAACCAGATTTTTTTATTTTTAAATATATTGAAATACCAACTCAATAAATTCTTTTTTTTTTTTTTTTAAGAGAGAATGCAAATTAAACTAAATTTATTTTAATAATATTCCTCTTTTATTTTTATTTTTTCATTAAAAAGGATAATAAAAAAAATCGACCCACATCTACTGTAGGGAGGAGTTTTAAAATTAAACATCCACTTTACTTTAAAAAATAAAGAAAAAAAAAACATAATTGTTTTAAAATTACATGTTTTTATTAAATAAAATATTATATTTCACTTTAATACAGTATTAAGCCTACCTAGTAAAGAAAAGGCAATAATAACATTTTTACATTCAACTGTGAAACTGTGAGCATGATAGAGGGCAAAATAAAAGTATAAAAATAGCCTTAGCATATACAGTAGAACCTCGCTTAACGAGCATCTCTCAATACGAGTAATTCGCATAAAGAGCAAAACAAATTGTAAAAGAATGTCTCGCTTAACGAGGGACGTTTTGCATAACGAATACAAAAACTTGGTCAAATGTCTGTCCAATTAGTTTATAATTTGGCTTTTATATATAACAAGTGGTAAAGCCCGCCTTCGCTAGACGGCTACGCCCCCTGCACCCCTTTGCTCGTCTTCGGCGACCAAATGCATCAAATTTATTCTTGCTCACTGTTTGGAAACTTTGGAATTGCTCGCTGAAGGCGAGTTTCAAATTTCCCTCTGCAGCTCTACTTCCTGTAACTCAAGCCAATCAGCGCCCTGATAGGCACATACACAGGAAGTCAGCCGCTAGAGCTTATGATATTTGCGCGCTTTCAAATTTAGTGATTACAAAAAAAAAAAAAAAATTAAATTATAAATTTAATGTTTTTGTTTTTTTTTTTTAACATTCACACTTTTTTCTCATTCACACACACATTCATACAGTCTTTTCGGCAACTTAGGCCATATAAGACTTTGACGATAACCGTTGTAGAGAATATATCTATTGTGGGGTCAGGCATTTCTATTTCAATTTAATGTTATTATATTAAAGGGTTTTTATTAAAAAGTATTTCCATTATTAATAAAGATTAACAATATGTAACTAATTTTCTTTGAATACACGTTATACATGTATTTTGTCGACATCTAACGCATTATATTCACTAATTTATATGAGAAAAATTATTTCGCATAAAGAGTGTTTCGATTTACGAGTATGATTCTGGAACGAATTATACTAGCGCGAGGTTCCACTAGTACCAAAAAAAAAGTTGTTTGAGTTTGAGGGGTGTGTACATCCGCATGTACGAAAGCTCCCAGGGTGCAAAGAGAGTTCAAATAATTTTATAATTTTTCAAATTTTTTCAGCCCTTAGATTATTATTATTTTAATCTAGTTGCTTTGCGGCTTGAATAATATTTTTAATTTTATTTAAAGAAAAGTTAAGAGAGAGTCTCTCTTATCAAAATGGTATCATATCCTCAAACACAAACAATCTAATTAACTTTATTTGATTAAATCTCTGCATTTTAATTCCCATCCTCCCTTAAAAAAAAAAAAAAAAACTATTTCAATTTTGCATTTTTTAATTATATTTAATTTCAGTTAAAAAAATGGTCCATCCATGTTGAAGATTTCATTACATTTAGTCAGATAATAGACATAAAATTTGAACATTAAATTTTATGGATTCAACTTTAATAAAACATTCAAAAGTTTTTTTTTTTTTTTTTTTTTGTTAATATACTCTCCTACTCCGTGTGTGTATATTTCTATTTTATTTATATGTAAATCTGATTGTGATGATTGTGATAAAATAATTTTATGAGATTTTTTTTTCTTTCTTTTTTTTTTGATAGGAACAAAAACCATCATTAATAAAAATCAATTATGAAACGCTCTATATTCAAGGAGCATTTTGAAAGGCGAAAGAACATTCATGTTGTTCAAAACTACAATATTCCAGGTTCAACCCAGGGTTTCAACCCCCCCCCCCCCAAGCCAGTTATTTAATCTCTATAATACAAAAAAATTAATTTTCGCTAGCAATTTTGCAATTGTATTGTATTTTAAAAAAGAAAAGTATTTTCTAGTGTTTTTCCTAGTATCAGTAGATTAGTTGAATAATAAGCTCAGCAGTATTAATAGTAAAAAAAAAAAAAAAAAAAACTATCTCTCCCATTAACGAAGAGAAAAATGAAAATCTAATCATGTTTTATCATAAAAACAGTTTTAATTTAGTTTTTCAAAAGTATGTTAAGTATTTTATAAAATGTAATAATAATAACAATAAACGAAAGTTTGAAAAGAGCACTTCACTTTTCAAGAGAGAGAGAGAGAGACGGGAATAATAAATTTAATATGGTTTTACATTAAACACACACACACACACACACATACATACACATTCCTTTTGAAATAAACAACAGGTTGACTCTTGAATGAGATACAAAAACAACAAATTAATGTCTTTTTTTTTAATTTAATTAAAAATATTTTTACCTTTTTTTTAATTATAGAAATTTTAATGATAATTTTTTTTTTTTAATTTTGAAATTTTCTTAAGAATAAAATACATATTGACCGTTTATTTTGAAAGTGGTGCAAGTTCATTTTCTCTTGTTAGGAGCATATCTGTTAATTAAAAAATTTAGACAAATTATATGAGGTCTGGCAATCCCATGGCCCCCCCCAGCCAAATTACCCCCATGGTGGTCTTCAAACAATTTTGAAAGCAAATTGAGAACAACATGAAAAAAATAATTGATTTTTGAATTTTAAGAGAAAGTAAAAATTAATATGTCAAAATAAATTTGGAAAATCGATTTTTAATCATTTTCAGAACGTTTTGAGACTAAAATTTAATTGTTTTTGCTTGAATATTTTATATACTAAGTTATTCAATCAATACCAAAGCCTAAATGTGTTTATTTAATTAAAAAACAATAAATTAGGATAATTAGAAAATGAAAGAGGCCGTTAAAATTTGAAGATGTAAAAGGCAATTAATAAACCCCCATTTTATGTGGTCGTAGTTAAATAAAAAAAATGTCTATAGCTTTATAATTGATTGAAAAGACCAGTTTTGCATTTTTCCACAAATTCAACGAAAAATAAGAGAGATATAGCGACTTTTTGAAAAGCGAATCTGCGCGTGAAGAAAAGCCTAGACAAGAGTGAAGCGAGGCTCCCTGGCTGCAGTCTGGGCGCCGATCGAATTAGAAAAAACAAATTGATGCTCTCCCATCATTTGAAATAATTGCCAAATTGATTGATTTCATCTTTTTATGCTTTTATCGAAACTTTTTTCAACTATAAGAATAAAAGACTGCATATTTATCTATAAAAAATTCAATCCTTTTGAGAAAAAATAAAATTTCAAAATATTTTGTCTTCAATCAAAGAGATGCTTATTTCTCATAAATATATTAAATAATAAAATCCATCCCTTTAGACCTTTAGTTCAGTGCTTGTTAAACTTTTTGAGTCGCGGCCCCGTTGGAAACCAAATAAATATATCACGGCCCCCCTATTTTTTTTTTTTTTTTTTTTTTACATTCTCTTGCCTATGTGTGTTCAATTTTAAGCATGAAGGAAATGTGAGCTAGGAGGCTGAAATTTTATATTTAAGTTAGACACCCCCCTGAGGAGTGGAAATAAGCTTTTAATCAAAATCAGCAAAAAAGTACTAGTACTTTACTGATGTAGTTTTTCAGTTTTTTTCGATTTTCTCAAAATTCGCTCTAACGATTTTTTTTTTAAATTAATAAATTAATTATTTTTTAGATGCTCTTTAAAATGTATATTCTCATTTTGCCGTTGAAATCTTCTGAAGACCACTTTACTTTTGTTCTTCATAGGAAAGATAGGTGAAATGGTTGCCATGGTAACAGAATTTAAATCTTTTACTTTTTAGATTAAATTCATTTAAATCAATTATTTAGATGCCCTTTTAAAAAGTGCATAGCCAGTAATATTTTGTGAAAATTGTTTGAAGTTCTCAAATCATTTCATCTAAATTAAATTTTACACTTTGATATTTAACTACCCTACAGTAATACAAGATCGAAATATCGCTTATGTTCAAATAAATATATAACAACCATGTAATGATGAAGAATTGAAAGATTTTACATCTAACTAAATATATAACTATCATTTATTTGGCAATATTCTCTGACTGCTTAATTATTTTTTTTTCGTTCAATTTTTATAATTCTTCCAAATAATGTCAAAAAAAAAAAAAAATTTATCTTAAAAGCCATTAAATTATTATTTTTAATTTTTCTTAGAAAAGAGGGGAGAGGCGGCTGGCGCGACAATCAGAGCGGAGGGGAGGGGGCTGCTGTCAGCCACGACCCTCCCTTCCTTTGGTCAAACTAAGAGCCGATTAAATTATATTGGAAATCAATAAAAACTCTGATAAATCAAATGTCTATAACTCGGAAACCGCTCATCCAATTCGCATCGGATCTTTTGTAATGAGTTTAGAATTTCCTAGAGAATATTCACATGGAACTAAATTTGAATAATTAAGAATATATTTTTTCTTTAATCTAACCATCCGTTCAACCAATCAAATGATAGTAAAAAGGATCATCGTTCAATATTCTCTGAAATTTTACCTTTTATCTGTATATAAAATTTTCAAACAGTTTTTTTTTATTTTTTATTTCTCTTTATTAGCAATCTCCGCACTCCAATTTTTATTAAATAAACGAATATTATATAAATTTTAAATAAATACCTTAGGGGTTGCCCACATATTACGTAACGCTTTAGGGGAGGGAGAAGCATGGGCGTAACTAGGGAGGTGCCGGGGGGGCATGACCCCCGCAGAAGGCTCCCTGCCCCAAGAAAAATTGAGAAAATATGGGGCTTTCCAGGCTCTCCGGAGAATAGCTGGTCCCATCCCCCCCAAAGAGAATGGCTGGTGCCATGCCCCCCCCCCCCGGCCAAATTCTCTAGTTACGCCCATGCATAAACCCTTCCTCTAGCTATATCATTGCTTGAATATTTATTCTAATCATGACTTATGGGTTAAATAGAGACTTATGAGATAAATAAAGAAGATCAAGAGCAAATTGGAATTTAATCAAGTATAGAGGAGGCTATTTCAAAGATATGTCACAAAGTGTGTTAGTGTAATAGAGAACTCTCACAAACGACTTCTCTAGTTCATTTAGATGTGTACCTCAAAGTTCGGTTAAATTTCTATGTTCCTTGAGAGAGGAAATCAAAGGTAGAGAGAGAATTCTAACACAATGTAGCCATCTAACGAAGAGAAAAGACCAGACAACTTATTTCAGGAGTTTTCCTTTCACGAAACGAATTTTAAATGAAAAACTTCTTTAGCCAAACCAAATACGGAATTTTTGCTTGTTTGACACATTTAGTTTACATGCCGCTGTGACCTGATGTGTTTAGACTTGTCATCTTTTTAACAATTATACTCTATTAGTAATAATAATTAATATGATGAATTGTTGAGTTTGATGGCTGTAGATATTTAAATTAGGAGAGGGCGGGAGCCTTCCCGGGACGCAGCAGCCAAGTAAAAATAAAAAAAAGTTATATTCTGTCGCCGACGTTTCGAGCGCTAGTCGCACTCATCTTCAAGGCAAGCAGAATTGTCAAAAATAAGTACAGGTTTATATATTTATATACTGTACTGCACCACCTGTACTTGCAAGCAGAATTGTCTAAAATAAGTACAGGTTTATATATTTATATACTGTACTGCACCACCTGTACTTGCAAGCAGAATTGTCTAAAATAAGTACAGGTGGTGGAGTACAGTATATAAATATATAAACCTGTACTTATTTTTGACAATTCTGCTTGCCCCGAAGATGAATGCGACTAGCACTCGAAACGTCGGCGGCAGAATATAACGTTTTTATTTTTACTTGGCTGCTGCGTCCCGGGAAGGCTCCCGTCCTCTCCTAATTTAATTATTATGTTTTTGAATATAATTTATTTGTCCAAGTAATATATCAATTATCATTCATCGATTTTTTTTTTAACACTCACACTTTTTTCTCATTCACACTCACATGCACACAGTCTTTTCGGCAACTTAGGTCATTTAAGACTTTAGACGATAACCGTTATTTAATAATATATATTTATTTGGGGTCCAGGCATTCTTATTTAAGCCATTTGGTATCCAAATGGCTTAAATAAAATCATCGGACTGCCTGGGGTCCGAACCCGCGACGTTTGGTATACGAGGTTAGCACGCTAACCTCTACGCCAAGCCCCGAGGGCTCATCGATTAAAATCTCCATGAAAGTTTTCATTTCTCACTGTCCTACGCACACATCCATTTTTTTAAATGTCTTTCTGTGGTCATTTAAATCCCGTCGTAATTTATTCAAATTTATTTTTAGATTTGCACTCACCCAGGGCTATAGATTTAATAATAACCTGTTAACCTGTGGTATGAGGAAGTTAAATTAATAAATAAATAAAATATATTTTAAAAAAATATATAATTATATATAGATCCTATATATATACCATATATATATATATATATATGTATATATTTTTTTTTTAACACTCACACTTTTTTTCATTCCCATTCACACATACATTCACATAACCATTTCGGCAACTTAGGCCATATAAGACTTTTGATATATATTTGGAGTCTAGGCATTCCATTTGGTATCCAAATGGCTTAAATAAAATCATCGGACTGCCTGGGATCCGAACTCGCGTCCCTTGGTAATAAGGCCAGCACGCTACACCAAGCCCACGGGCCTATATACGTATTTTGTTTATTTCAACGGACTGAATAAGGCCTTCTAATCCTTCATTTTATTTTAAAAAATTGAGTCTCTGTGCCAAGGGGCAGTACCCGGAAAATGATAATGACACACATTATAATTCGTAATACTTGAATTATAAAATAGCAAAATTCAATTGCTCTATAATCAATTCTGTTTTCAGTAACAAAAAAAAAAAAAAATATTTATTAAGTTAATTCGAAAATTTATTAGATTCCTTCTCTATACTCATTTAATAATGAACAATTCCAAGTAGCCATATTGGCATTTATTTAATTAAATTAAACTCTTCCACTATATACATATATAACAATAAATATAATAAATATCTAAAAAGCGAGAGCGAAAGGAGGGGCAGCTCGAGGTCACCATTCACATACTCACAAGATGTGGACTCCTGAGAGATCAAATATTTTATACTATGGTTAAATAATTATATTATGCCTCTACAAATTTTTTTTTTTTTTTTAATTACAAAATTACAAAAATATGGATAATTGAATCCTATTCGTTATATATAATTCTGACCTGATTGCATATATCATATTTTTTATATGTACAAAAAAAAAAAAATATTATTTCATGTCACGCCTCCTCAAGCTTCGCCTACTTTGCTATTTTTATTTTCCTTAAACATTCATTTGAATTTAAACTAAATATCAATTCTCTTTTTTACTTTTTACTCCTTTTATTTATTAATTAGGATTAAAAATGATGCATCAAGATGTTTTATTGTTTATTTCAAAAAAAAAAAAGAAAAAAAAAGATTTAATATTATGGCTTCCAGGAATCGCTGAGTCTCTGTGTGTGTGTGTTCCGTCTGTCTGTGAGAGAGAAGAACGAACGGGGTTTGATTGGAAGAGAAGGAGAGAGAAATGCTCTCGAAAATGAAATGTTGCCTCAAAAGACGTAAAATAACTATTTTTTAGATCCTCTTTAAAAAGTATATCAGTGAAATTTTTCGTGAAAGTACACTTTACTGATGTATCAATATTTTTTCATTTTTTTTTTTTTTTTTTTCGATTACAAAAAATTAGTGCGTCATTTCAACTTTTTCTTGGGGGTCGGAAGGGGGGAGGCTAACTTTTTTTTTTATTAAAATTTACTTACAAATATGTACTCAAATTTTTTATAAAAGTGAGAGCCCTTTGGAAGGGGGGGTGACAAATACAGGGGGGTATTTGTCAGGCAGGGGGGCCTCCCATAAATGAAGCCACTGGTTCTCAAGTCATCTATTTCAGAAATTTATTAATTTTTACTTTCTCTTAATAATAATATATATATTATATATATAGAGAGAGAGAGAAAGTATTTGATTCATGTCAAAAATTTGATGTCGAATTGATTATTAAAATAGGTAGAAAATATGAGCAAAGCAGCTAGTTATATTTCAATTTATTATCAAACCAAGACCGACGTTTCGGACGCATATGGGACCATCTTCAGGGTGGTGGTTTGATAATAAATTGAAATATAACTAGCTGCTTTGCTCATTTTTTCTACCTATTTTAATAATCAATTTGGCTTAGTTACGGTTACAGCGCGGGGGAAGGGAGGGAGTGGCATATAATAATTTATTAATTTAAAAAAAAAATCGTTAGAGCGAATTTTGAGAAAATCGAAAAAAACTGAAAAACTACATCAGTAAAGTACTAGTACTTTTTTTTTTTATTTTGATTATAAGCTTATTTCCACTCCTCAGGGGGGTGTCTAACTTAAATATAAAATTTCAGCCTCCTAGCTCACATTTCCTTCATGCTTAAAATTGAACACACATAGGCAAGAGAATGTAAAAAAAAAAAAAAAAAAAAAAAAAATAGGGGGGCCGTGATATATTTATTTGGTTTCCAACGGGGCCGCGACTCAAAAAGTTTAACAAGCACTGAACTAAAGGTCTAAAGGGATGGATTTTATTATTTAATATATTTATGAGAAATAAGCATCTCTTTGATTGAAGACAAAATATTTTGAAATTTTATTTTTTCTCAAAAGGATTGAATTTTTTATAGATAAATATGCAGTCTTTTATTCTTATAGTTGAAAAAAGTTTCGATAAAAGCATAAAAAGATGAAATCAATCAATTTGGCAATTATTTCAAATGATGGGAGAGCATCAATTTGTTTTTTCTAATTCGATCGGCGCCCAGAGTGCAGCCAGGGAGCCTCGCTTCACTCTTGTCTAGGCTTTTCTTCACGCGCAGATTCGCTTTTCAAAAAGTCGCTATATCTCTCTTATTTTTCGTTGAATTTGTGGAAAAATGCAAAACTGGTCTTTTCAATCAATTATAAAGCTATAGACATTTTTTTTATTTAACTACGACCACATAAAATGGGGGTTTATTAATTGCCTTTTACATCTTCAAATTTTAACGGCCTCTTTCATTTTCTAATTATCCTAATTTATTGTTTTTTAATTAAATAAACACATTTAGGCCTTGGTATTGATTGAATAACTTAGTATATAAAATATTCAAGCAAAAACAATTAAATTTTAGTCTCATAACGTTCTGAAAATGATTAAAAATCGATTTTCCAAATTTATTTTGACATATTAATTTTTACTTTCTCTTAAAATTCAAGATAAGAGTGAATTGATAATCAGAAAAATGATATTTTTTAATCAAATTGGCAAGAAAATCAAAGTTTAAACTAATTTCCTAAAAAGTGAGAGCGAGTTAGTATTAAGGAAATCAAAATTTGTTATTTGGCATTAAATTTCGAGTGCTATGAGCAATGTAATAATTAACAAGTCAAAGTGCAGAGATATTAAAAATTGGTTGCTGCTGGAACTCAGAGCAGGACAAATAACGAAGTTAACGTCAGGCTAGGGAGAAAATTCGACTATATAAGGAAGAGCAAAGAGAACTCGAGAGCTCCATTTATACCAAGCGCTCAGCATTTTAACACAAATAAATAAATAAACCAAATATAATAATTAAAACAAATCAAACAATTAAATTCATTAAAAACAAATTAAAACAAATAATATTTAAAATAAACTAAGAAACGAAGAAAAGAAGAAAGAAGAAAAATACAAAAATAAAAAACTAAACAATTAAAAAAAAACAACAATCATAAAATGAACAATCAAAGAATCTGCGAGTTGACTTCCTACTCCGAGTTCTGACATCCTGATGATCGACATTTCGGTCTTCAAGGAAGCCTTCGTCGAGCCAAACTACATCGCCACCGAAGACAACGATCCAGACTCAACCAAACCATCATACATCTCTATATATATAAGATCAACTCACTCGATTTTCTTGCCAAATAATAATTATTTAAAAAGAATTTAAATGAACAATAAACTTTAAAGAAAAAAAAATAATTTAACTTAAATTTAAAACAAATAAAAAAAACTATAATGGACCTAGAAATAATAATTTTAATAATTTATATAAAATAATTTCAACTACATTTCGGTAGCAAAAAGGGAATTCTTCAGGCCAAGTGTTCAATAATAATCAGTGGCGTAGCAAGGATTTTGGCGCCATGGAGCGACTCAACTGCTGGCGCCCCCCCTCCCCCTCGAACACTACCATCAATCGGTAACCGACACCCCACCCTACCACGGTAAAAAACGTTTGACCCCTCTCAAATTACTAAAATGATTAAAAAAATTTTTCATATAAAAAATTCCTCAGATTTCTTCATCTTCATCTGAAGGCTCAGCATATATGGACCCCATAGGCGCCGGAACTGGGGGGGGGGGGCAATGTACCCTTGCAATGTACCCTTGCCCCCCCTGGCATCCTACAGGGGGGGCAGAGGGGGGCAATATGTCTTCTTTTATTTCATTTATTTTTAAAAATGATATATTTTTACTTTTTAAAAATAAAATCTAAATTAAAAAATCTGGTGTGACTGGCGCACAGCACACAACTTTCTCTTACCTTCGGTAATCGAAAGTTGTGTTCTGTGCTTGTCACACCAGATTTTTTGTGTCGACATGTATTTAGTTTCCGACAGTACGGTTCATTCGATTTTCAAGATGTAAAATTTATAAGTATGGGAAAATATTTATATTTTGTTACCATGACAACCATTTCTCCTATCTTCCCTATGAAATACAAGAGTAAAGTGGTCTTCAGAAGATTTCAATCACAAAATGAGAATATACATTTTATTGAGAATCTAAAAAATAATTGATTTTTGAATTTAAAAAAAAATCGTTGGAGCAAATTTTGAGAAAATCGAAAAAAACTGAAAAATTGAATCAGTAAAGTACTAGTATTCTTTGGCCGATTTTGTTCAAAAGCTTCGTGTCACGTCCCATGGGGGTGCCTAACTTAAATATAAAATTTCAACCTCCTAGCTCTTTTCGTTCTTGAGATATTTTGTTCACAGACACACACACACACACACACACACACACACACACACACACACACACACACAGACCATGTCGCGAAAACCACTTTTTTGGATTCAGGGGACCTCAAAACGTGAAGATCCATCAAAATCTCGACATCGAATTTTTGACATGAATCCAATACTTTCTCTCTCTATATATTAACATATATATAGAGGTGAGAGAAAGTAAAAAATTAAAGGAGTAAGAAATTCATTTTTTTCAAATTTTTTCCAAAAATTTTTGATAAAATCACTGGCAAATTTTTTAAAATTTTAATTTTATTAAAATTGTGATTTTATTTAAAATTTTTAAAGTTTTATAGTGGATTTGTTTTTGTTTTATACTATTTGAACATATTAAATTATTAATTTTAAACGAAACTTTTAGTTTAGTCCAGTAAATTAACAATTGAAATACTCAAACCAGTTCATGGCTCTGAAGATGGCAGTGTTGTTGCCGAAACAAGTCTAATTGCGCATGCTTGTCAGCCAAGCCATAATGCTCTGAAAAATAAATCAAAATAATTTTTGAAAAATTGTTTTGTCTTCATTGAATTAACACCTTCTACTGTCCAAGAATAAATCTACTAGTTTGAGTATTTCAATTAAATTATTTTAATTTTCTAAAAAAAAAAATTTTGCCCCCCCCTGATTCAAATTCGTTCCGGCGCCCCTGATGGACCCTGTTATGCAAAGATGTGTCAAAGACCAAACATCGAGTTTTGAGAAAATCAACAAAAGTTTTTTGTTTATATTGGATTATATATAATTTTTCTTGTCAATTGTGCAAGTAACATTAAATATAAATTTATTTACGACATATTTCATAAAAAATACTATTAATTAAAGCATTTGAAACAATATTCCGTGCTTAACTCATTTTTGAATTTTTTTTGGTCTTTGACACACCATTGAATAACTGGGTCCATATAATAGTAGGGGAGCCCAGAGTGCTAAATGTGTTTTTGCTCGAGCGCTTTGAAGACCTATTGGATCGCGAAGATTATATGCTAATAAACAAAAAGTTTATCTGATGTAAAGCTGTTTAGTGGTGGGGCTAGCGTGTATAAATTTCTAAAAATGTAAAAAAAAATCGTTACATCGAAATGCTCGAGCGCGTCAGTCTTTGATACCGTGTAGTGTCTACCAACTCCTGTTTACAGAGAGATATTAATCTGACGAATAGCTAGGGGAAGTTAGCTGTAATTCGAGGTAGAAATTGGGGAAAAAATGTTTTTCCTCGAGCGTGTCAGAAATTCATAAGGGGGGTTAATTTAACTATAAAAAGTGTCCCATAATAAAGACTGACGATTTGGACGTGTCGAAAAGTTTATATTGATATTTAAACATGTCAAAAAAAAATCGTGACATCGAAATGCTCGAGCGCGTCAGAATTTTATACAGGCAGGTTCAGCTCGATGTTTTAGTGGTGTAAACTCTTAATCTGACGATTTTGTAAAGGAATTTTTTAATCTGACGATTAATCGCTCTTCTGCTGAAAAATTCTCAGTCAGCCATCGTCCGCGGGCGGGAAACAGAATTTATTTCATTTATAATCATGAAATATTGGTAAGATAATGCAAAATATTTACAGAAAACTCTTCATTATAGAATTTTATTTAAAAAACTAAATGCCTAAAAAAGCCTTAAATAAATAATTTAAAAAAATTGAAAACAATTTTTTAGATTATAGACCTATCAATTTTTTTAACAACAATATATTCAAAATGTAATACAATGAATTATAAAAAGATTATAACTGACAATCATTGACGCGAAAATTATAAATAAATAAATATATTTATATAGGCCCGCAATTCTGACCGCCATAGCGAAAGACCCTCAACGGACGAGAAGTTGGCATGACGTCATTGTCGCGGGTGCCCGCGTCCGCCCTCCGCCAACCCAAAGTCTACCTTAAGACGTAGAGGAAGAGTGAGAAAAAGCAAAGGAAGAGAGGCGTCGAGCGGGAAATTCATTATTCTCAATAGTTGTACATACTACACTCTTGGGATAGTTTTTGATGCTTCGGGTTATGATAATCGGCAGATTATGCTATTTCTATAAATTTTAAACTATTTTCTTTGAAATAAAAAAAACTACATTTGCGCTCGAACATTTCAAGGTATCGATTTTTTTTTGCAGATTGGTGATTCGCTCAAATTTTTAGGTCACGCTCAAATCGTCAGATTATTGAAGGGATTATGTTTTCTGCATGTAATTAACTTATTTTGTTTAAATCTGACGCGCTCGAGTTTTTTTGAGGATCGATTTTTTTTTACTAATCTGATCGACTGCCCTAGACGTTCGACACTATATTGAGGGACCATACTTGGTAAAAGTACTTAACATAGTACAAAGATTCTCCCCTAATATTAATCTGCCGAGCTCGAGCCACTTACGAAATCCCCTCTTGGGCTCCCCCCCTCCTTTCTTTTTTTTATCAATCCAACAAACCACCAACAAAATAAACTATTTATTATATTTTTCTTTTATTTTATGTTATATTAAAATAAAAAAAAAATCATATTTTTTCAACAAAACAATATTTTTTTTTTTTTTTTTTTTTTTTATTTTAAAATTAAATTAAAAAAAAAAAGGATAGTACATTATATTTTTTTTTTTTTCTCCTATCTGTGGTGTTTTTAAAAAAAAAAAATAGATATATCTCAAAAAAAAAAAAACAAAAAAAAAGTAATTAGAGAAAAAAACCCATATATTTTTTTTCAATAGAATAAAAACAAAAAGGAGGGGAAAAAAAAAAAAAAAAAAAAATATTTATTATATGAGCGGCCCCCCCCCCCCCCCCCCCCCCCCCCGGGGGCGCCCCCCCACCCGCCCCCCCGGCCGCTCCCCCACTGATAATAATAAATAAAAAAACCCGGTTGGAGGAATCCCGTAAATTCATTTAATCTTTTTTTATTTAAATATTCAAAATTAAAACCGAGGTCAATGAGATTATTTTATCTAAAGAAGAGACACAATTTATATTAATTTAAATGAAATTTAAATATGATTAATAAAAAGTAGGGTCCGACCGAAACAAGATTTTCAGCCGAAACCGAAACCGAATATTCGGCCTCAACCTTAGTTTCGGCCGAAACCGTAACCGAAACCGAAACTTGTATTTCCTATAAAAATTTTTTTTTATTTTTACCTTTTTTTTTTTTGAATTTTTTTTTCCCTCCCGTGAAAATCATTTTACCTTTTTTTTAGGGAGACTAAAATTTTTTTCTCCCTCAAGAGCAAATTATTTGACCTTTTTTATTTTTTTTTTTTGCATGCGAGTCTCATCCCATTTTTTCAGACTCTGGTTTCGGCCGGCCGAAAGGTTCGGCCACTTTTTGGCCGAAACCGAAACTACGGCCGAAACCATGATTTTTGGCCGAAACTGGCCGAAACCGTAACCGAAACCGAATATTCGGTCGGTTCCTATTAAAAAGACACACATATTATTTTTATAAACCAATTTGAAAGTTAATCTCGATCGCTATTTTTTTTCATAAATAAATTTGGTCTTTAATAAAAATTTATACTTTTATTTTCGTTATCAAAACCCAGAGTGCAACTAATTATATTTCAGATAATAGTCAATATTTAATACCATTACACAGGCAACTGGGATAAAATCTTTGAATAACTTTTCTCTAAAATTAATTTTTTAAATAAACATCAAATCATTTTATAATAAGGAAAAGTCTGTATCAGATCAATATGTCGGAAGTTTACTTCTCATTTAAGCCTGATCTTCTAGCCGGTATTATAAAAAATTAAAATCAATTTTCTATTTTCAGAATTTTTATTGATAGACTGGTGACTGGTGACTGGTGTGCACAATCAGTGGCGTAGCGAGAGGGGGGCAAGGGGGGTCATCATGCCCCGGGCGCTACTTACAAAGGGGCGCCAAACAAATTCGCAAAACATAAAATAAATTGATGAATTTATGCATGGATTTGACTTTGACAACGCAGTCATTCTGATGAAGGTGGACAACACATATAAACGTCTGATAGCAGAAAAATGTTTTATAAAAACATATGGACATAGGGCACTAAACTATCAGACTGACTGTATTGGCCTTAGTAATGTATATTTGTCCATCTTAAATAATGTAGACGCCCAGATGTAAATATTATAAAAAATTGTTTATAACTTTATTTGTAATTTGAAAAAATATATTATAAATTAATTTATAAAATTGTCATTTGCAAATAAATAATATGTTTTCAAATAGGTCAAAGGCACGCTTTTGTGAGATTTCGTTTTTATTAAGATGTATTTTGGGTCAATGTACTGAGGGTTCATTGCTTCCCCAGTATTTATCATATAATAACTGTATTTGATAATTAAATTTTATATACATTTGAGACTTGGCCGTGTTGACTAATGAGCATCACACAACTAATATGCAAATTTTGTATTTTTTATAATTTTGTATATGTTTATATATAACAACTCTATCTGCATCTCAATGGTGTGCATCTTGAGATTGCCAATAATGTAAGATCTGATGTTTTTATAATTTAAAAAATTTTTTATGTTGTTGTATTGCAATTATTATTTATGCTCATTTCAGCTCTAAAGAACTGATGATGGTTTTATCTAATTAAACCCGAAACGTTTTCTGATTGGAGATTTTTATTCGATAGAGGCTCCTTTTTTGGCTGACATCCTCTCTTCCTTCAACATTCTAATTGCTGAACAGCCACTTCTATTATCAAAACATAAAATAATTTTAATGTCCGGAAAAAAAATTAAAAAAATTTTCCGCGTGACGGAAAAATTTGGTTCCGCAAAAAAAATAAAATTTTTCCGCAGGAAGGGGGAAAAATTCCGCAAAACTTAGCCCACTTAGGTAAAATGATTTTAACAGCAGGGCAAAAAATTTTCCGCAGGCAAGAAAATTTTTGAGTTCTATATACGCCCCTGTATAATGTTATGGTTTTCGAATGCGGGGGGTGTGTTGTGCCCCGGGCGCGAGTTAAGCTCACTACGCCACTGATTAAGAATCTACTTTTGTTTTTTGTATCTCAATTATTTTTCGAGTTATACTCAAAAAACGATACAAAATTTCAGAAGGCTTAATATCATTAAACATAAAAGGTAGAAGATATTTAAGATATCGTATAAATTTTGTATTTAATGCAGATAACGAATCAATAAACACAAATTTTATATCTTTTTTAGTTTTTAGCAAATTTACGAAAATTCAAGTGAACATAGATGTGACTCTCTCTTATAAAATAGAGCAAACTAGTAATTGACATAAATGTGTAAGATTCAGGATTTAGTGCTGATTTTAATGCACTATTCACTATTTCTATATATTGAATAATTTTTTTATTATTTTGAAAAGAAAACAATTCATCAGTCAAAATTAATTAAAATCGATTTTTTATTATTTTCAGGACATTCCTTGGCCGAAAATGGATTGTTTTAGTTAGAATATTTTATATTTTAATTTATTCAATCGACATCAAGCCCTAAATGTGTTTATTTAATTAACAAACAATAAATTAAAAAATATTGGCGGGAGTTGACATTCCAAGTCGTGAGTGTCATCAACAAACCCTCATTTTATGTGGGCGTAGCTAAATAGAAAAATTCCAATGGCTTTATAATTAATTCAAGAGACCAGTTTTGCATTTTGCCTCAAATCCGTGAATAAATAAGAGAAATTTAGCGATTTTTTGAAAAGCGATCTCGTGCGAGACGAAAGGCTTAGACAAGAGTTATGCAAGTCTCCCTGGCTGGGCTCTGGGCGCCGATCGAATTGGAAAAAAAATTTGATGCTCTTCCATTAGTTGAAATAATTGGCAAATTGATTGATTTCATCTGTTTATACTCAAATTTTATAAAATTTAATTCTAAAAATGGCTATAAAATCTTATAATGTTGCTAAATTAAGGGATCTTAAAATTTTTACTTTCCCTTACCTCTATATACATGTACTTTTTCAGTTTTTTTCGATTTTCTCAAAATTCGCTCAAACGATTTTGATTAAAATTCAAAAATCATTTATTTTTTAGATGCTCTTTAAAATGTATATTTTCATTTTGTCCTCAGAATTGTTTGAAGCACACTTTACTCTTGTACTTCATTGGAAACATAGGAGAAATGGTTGCCATGGTAACAAAATATAAATATTTTCCATACTTATAAATTTTACATCTTGAAAATCGAATGTGCCGTACCGTCGGAAACTAAATACATGTCGACAAAAAAAAATCTGCTGGGCTTGTCACACCAAATTTTGTATACATGTTGTGGGTTGTTTATAAACAACGAGCTAGTAAAATAAAATTAACAAGTCTCAAAAATTGAAAGCTGAATTTTACGCTGAATTTTTTTATTTAAAAGAGGACATAAAATTTCATCCAATTCTGATATGAAATGAAATTTTTTTTTAGAGTGAGTCCTTTGAGACAAATTGACTCTGCATGGACCCTGAACACATTCGTTGAGCGGGTCTAAACATTTAGAGCGCTAATTTAACGAAACCATTGGATCTAGAAGGCTAGAAATTTTATAAACACGTAGGCAAATATTCAGTGAATATAGATCAATGATCCTTTTTCCTCTCATCTGATTGGCTAATCGGATGGTGAGATATAATGAAAAAATAAATGTTTAAATATTAAATTTTAGCTTCATCTAAGTAATCTCTAGGAAATTCTAAACTCATTACAAAAAATCCGATGCAAATTGAATAAGCGGTTTGCGAATTAGAGACATTTGAAGATTCAATATTTTATTTCTTTTCTATGTTAATTTATTAGACGTCTTAATTCGAGCAAAGGAGGGGAGGGCGGAGTCTGTCTGCTGCCTCCCCCCCTCCTCCCTGATTATTGCTCAACACCAAGGCGCGCCCTCCCCTCTTTTCTGAGAAAATAAAATAATAAAAAATTAAAATTATGTCTTCGGACAGATTAAAAAGAATTTTAAAGACTCGTAAAAAAAAAAAAATTGGTACGATGGTCACACAAATTTCTCTTAACTTTTGCTGTGCTTTTCACACCAGATTTTTTTTTTTACGAGTCTTTAAAATTCTTTTTCTGAGAAAATAAAATAATAAAAAATTAAAATTATGTCTTCGGACAGATTAAAAAGAATTTTAAAGACTCGTAAAAAAAAAAAATTGGTACGATGGTCACACAAATTTCTCTTAACTTTTGCTGTGCTTTTCACACCAGATTTTTTTTTATTTTTTTTAAACACTCACACACACATTTACACATTCTTTTCGGCAAATTAGGCCATTTAAGCCTTTGACGATAATCGTTAATTATTAATATATCTATTGGGAGTCGGGCATTTCTATTTAAGCATTGGATGAAATTTTATGTCCTCTTGTGACAATATTCTAGTCCTTGTTGTTTTTATCAATTCAGCTTTCAATTTTTGAGGCTTGTTAATTTTATTTTACTAGCTCGTTGTTTATACAAAACCCACAACATGTATAAAAAAAATTTCTAAGATCCCTTAATTTAGCAACATTATAAGATTTTAGAATTAAATTTTATAAAATTTGAGTATAAACAGATGAAATCAATCAATTTGCCAATTATTTCAACTAATGGAAGAGCACCAAATTTTTTTTCC
The DNA here is from genome assembly GCA_023213315.1 of Euborellia annulipes. Classification (NCBI taxonomy): domain Eukaryota; kingdom Metazoa; phylum Arthropoda; class Insecta; order Dermaptera; family Anisolabididae; genus Euborellia; species Euborellia annulipes. The sequence goes on along the minus strand of JAKCPI010002093.1, from coordinate 29,215 downwards.
AATTCGATCGGCGCCCAGAGCCCAGCCAGGGAGACTTGCATAACTCTTGTCTAAGCCTTTCGTCTAGCGCAAGATCGCTTTTCAAAAAATCGCTATATCTCTCTTATTTATTCACGGATTTGAGGCAAAATGCAAAACTGGTCTCTTGAATTAATTATAAAGCCAGAGGAATTTTTCTATTTAGCTACGCCCACATCAAATGAGGGTTTGTTGATGACACTCACGACTTGGAATGTCAACTCCCGCCAATATTTTTTAATTTATTGTTTTTTAATTAAATAAACACATTTAGGGCTTGATGTCGATTGAATAAATTAAAATATAAAATATTCTAACTAAGACAATCCATTTTCGGCCAAGGAATGTCCTAAAAATAATAAAAAATCGATTTTAATTTATTTTGACAGATGAATTTTTTTTTTTCAAAATAATAAAAAAACTATTCAATATATAGAAATAGTGAATAGTGCATTAGAATCAGCACTAAATCCTGAATCTTACACATTTATGTCAATTACTAGTTTGCTCTATTTAATAAGAGAATGTGACATCTATGTTTGCTTGAATTTTCGTAAATTTGCTAAAAACTAAAAAAGATATAAAATTGGTGTTTATTGATTCGTTATCTGCATTAAATACAAAATTTATACGATATCTTAAATATCTTCTACCTTTTATGTTTAATGATATTAAGCCTTCTGAAATTTTGTATCGTTTTTTGAGTATAACTCGAAAAATAATTCAGATACAAAAATAACAAAAGTAGATTTTAATCCTCATCAAATCCCCCATATTTTCCCCGTGTCATATGCTTAAGAAGTGGTTAAATTAAAAATCTTATATTTTTAGATTTTGTATCAATTAATCGAAAACTATTAGAGATATTAAAATTTCGTATGCAAATTCTTATTCAAGGTGAAATTTTATCCAGAAACGATGTATCACATGCCTTGTGTTGTGTTTAATAGATAGATAGTAGCTAGTGGCGTAGCGAGAGGGGGGGGAGGGGGGCAAGGGAGTCATCATGCCCCGGGTGCTACTCACAAATGTGCGCCAAATGGTCCGCAAAACAAAAAATTGTTGGATAATTTTTATTTTAATTATAATTGATTTCTGGAAAATATATTTTAAATTTAGTACCAGTGTAATATAATAATTATGTATATTTTACATATATTTTATGGTTTTCGAATGGGGGGGGGGCGCTAAAAAGGTATTGTCCCCCGGGCGCGAGTTAAGCTCACTACGCCACTGTGCACAATAAACTACCAGTTGTTTATAATAAAATTAAAAAAAAAAAAACTGTTCTCTTTCTTTTTCTGACCCTCGGGCCTTGGGGTAGTGGTTAGTGTTCTGGCCATTTGTACCAAAGGTTGCGGGTTAACATTCCGACTTATGCGACAATTTATTTCAATTGTGCTAATCTTCACTTCTCTAGTTCAAATAATTTTTTTATTAAGGTTGTTCGGTTAGTACATCGTAAGTCATAATAGAATCTAAATTTTTTTTTAAATAAAATTAAAAATTTGAATGCCAAAATTCCTTATTATAATTTAGTCGTGACCTATCATAGTTTATAATTGGATTAAGTTAATAATTTAATTACCAAAAATAATAAATGAATGACTTTCGACTTGAGCAGTATTTCACGTAATATAGATCTGGCAACATTGCATTCATCAGCTATCTATTTTAAATCTTAAACGCCTTAAATTTTATTTTATTTAATATATTACAATGTTTAATGCAAATCAGTTTAAACACAATGGACGATTTGCGAGAAAAAATATTGTAAAATTGAAAAAAAAAAATGTATCTGACATAGAGATAAGACACTTATGCTATGCGACGTTGCCAGGCTGGTCTGACTCTCGAGAATTCATTATTTTTAAATATTAGCGACTGTCATTTTGGAGAATTTTTTGACTTTCTTGTTAAAATATCTTTAAAAGCGGTCGGCAGAAACTTTTGATTTTATTTTTAACATATTCCTCGGAAGTGAATTAATAAAATGTAAGTTTTTTTGTTTTTGTATCATTTGCACAGATGCCTATATAATTCGATATGTGTGCGTTTCGTCGTTATTCCCCATAGGCTACATGTTAAATTTCAATTTTTTAAAAATTAATTACACGATAACCCTGTGTCAGATCTGCTTCAAAATTTTATTTTATACGTATTTGATAGTGATTTATAACATATTAAAAAATTAGCTTTTAATCTACCAAAGTGCTTTAATGTCCGAACAACCTTAAGCAAATAATTTTTTTTTTTTTGTATTCATAAATAAAAATAATTTATATAATTTTTTCATTCTCTTTTTGAATTCTGAGAATAGAGAATAAAATTGATTAGTTAGATACAATAAATAAAGAGAAATGGAGAGAGAGAGAGAGAGAGAGAGAGAGTAGAACTACCTCACTTTATATCTAAATTAATTTATTTGTCTTAAAATTATTTATAGCTTCTCTATATATAATAAAAAAAAAATTCTTATATATTAAATATTTATCCTTGTCTGAATTTTCTCCATAAAATTCTCAGTCTATTAAAAAAAATCCCATGCAAATTGGTCTCAGGGTTTGCGAGTTAAACGCAATTCAATTTTCAATGTTTTTTTTCATTTCTAAGCTTAATTAATAGGCATCAAGAAAGAGACCAAAGGAGGGGAAGTGGCGCCGCGCGCCTCCCCTCCAAGTATTGTCGATGTGGAATATATTTTTTATTTTTAATAGTTCGATGCTTCTATCTTTACACATTTCACTTTTACTTTCTCTTACCTATACATTTATATTATATATAGAGAGAAAGTATTAGAATCAAGTCGAAAATTCGATGTCGAGATTTTGATGGACATACACGTTTTGAGGTCCCCTGAATAAAAAAAAAGTGGTTTTCGAGACATGGTCTGTCTGTCTGTCTGTGTGTATGTGTTCAATTTAAAGCATGAAGGAGTTGAACTACGAGATTGAAATTTTATATTTAAGTTAGGGATCCCCCCTCGCACGTGACACGAAGCTTTTGAACAAAATGGGTCAAAGAGTACTAATACTTTACTGATGTGCTTTTTCAGTTTTTTTTTCGTTTTCTCTAAATTCGCTTCAACGATTTTGATTAAAATAAAAAAATCTATTATTTTTTAGATCCGCTTTAAGATGTATATTCTCATTTTGCCCTCAAAATTGTCTAAAGACCACTTTACTCCTGTATGTCATTGGAAAGAAAGAAATGGTTGCCATGGTAACAAACTATGAATATTTTCCCATGTTTATTAATATTTTAAATTTTACTTTCTCTTACCTATGTATATATGTAATATATATATATAGAAAGTATTGGATTCATGTCAAAAATTCGATGTCGAGATTTTGATGGATCTTCACGTTTTGAGGTCCCCTGAATCCAAAAAAGTGGTTTTCGCGACATGGTCTGTCTGTGTGTGTGTGTGTGGGTGGGTGTGTGGGTGTGTGTTCAATTTTAAGCATGAAGGAATTGAGCTACGAGGTTGAAATTCTATATTTAACTTAAACACCCCCGGGACCGGAAAAATAAGCTTTTAATCAAAATCGGCCAAAGAGTACTAGTACTTTACTGATGTACTTTTTCAGTTTTTTTCGATTTTCTCAAAATTTGCTCCAACGATTTTTTTTTAAATTCAAAAATCAATTATTTTTTAGATGCTCTTTAAAATGTATATTCTCATTTTGCGATTGAAATCTTCTGAAGACCACTTTACTCTTGTATTTCCTAGGGAAGATAGGAGAAATGGTTGCCATGGTAACAAAATATAAATATTTTCCCATACTTATAAATTTTACATCTGAATTCAAATGTTCCGTACTGTCGGGAACTAAATATATGTCGACACAAAAAATCTGGTGTGACAAGCACAGTACACAACTTTTGATTACCGAAGGTAAGAGAAAGTTGTGTGCTGTGCGCCAGTCACACCAGATTTTTTTTTTTTATTTGCTCCGGAAATCTTTAAAATTGCTAAACGGGCGAAATAAAAAAAAAAAAAAAAAAAAAACTTTAATTCTCATATACCGAACGTCGCGGGTTCGAACCCCAGGCAGTTCTATAATTTTATTTAAGGCATTTGGATACCAAATGGCTTAAATAGAAATGCCTGGATCCCAAATAGATATATTAATCTTGGATGTTATTAAGCGAAAAGTGAGGTTTTGTGCTAGGATATCAATAGCAGACAAACGCTTGCTGCCATCACCACGAAATATTTTTTATTTTCAAGTGCTTTATAAACTCTATCCAAATTGCAAGTTTCGTTAAAATTGTCGTTTTTTTTTTTTTAGTTTAGTTTACTAGTTTTTTTTTTTCGATTTCCTCTAAATTCCCTCCAACGATTTTGATTAAAATTCATAAATCAATTACTTTTTAGATTCTCTGTAAACTGTATATTCTGTACTCGATAGCAAAGATAGGAGAAATGGTTGCAATGGTAACTTTCTCTTGCCGAAGGGTAAGAGAAAGTTGTGTGCTGTGCGACCATCATACCAGATTTTTTAAAAAAATGTCATGATTAAGACTTTAATTAAATAATCAAGAGATAATAAAGTAGGTCGTTGTTAAGTAACGTCAAAAAGTGACGACGATTGGATGGGTGTGGCAAAATAAAGAAACATATAAAGACCTAACTATTACAGAAAGAGAAGACCAGCCCCCCACTCCCCCTCCCCTCCGGCATCTTAGAGCTAAAGCAGAGAAGTTCACCTAATCAACACGGAAGGCGCCACTAATCAAGAGTGCATGCAAAATCTTTCCAAAAAAGATACACTTACACATGCCTATTTAAAAGGAATGACGTGTGATAGAGAATACTCATAAATAGATAATGCTAGAGGTAGAAAATTTTTTTACTGTCTTGCTCTTGGTGCGCCGGTGATTATTTATTTATTTACAAAGAGAAAATTCAATTAATAGCAAAAATAAATTAAAAAAGCGTATATAAAAAACGGACATTCAACAAATACATAACAAGCATATCTCAATAATTGAAATGAATTTAAACAAAGTCATAATGTGTATGATTTTAAAATCTCTTCATCTAATTACTAATTTTATGAATCATCCTCAACTTAGTCCGTTTAATCGTAGGAGGATTAAAAAGAGATAAAAAGAATATCTCAATCTTTTTTTATGTCCTTGCCATTCTTAAAACATTATCCTTGGGTTAGAAATAATAATAAGAAAAAAAAAGATTGGGTCACCTTTTGAGGGTGGGTGATGGTGATGGGAGGGGGCAGAGAAGACATAAGTTTGGCAACAACTGGTGGTGGTTGACCGACGACATTTTGCACCCGGGGGAGGCTGCGAAATTAGAAAAGTTAGCCCATGTGCGATACGATAAAGTATTATACATTATATTTATATCCAGATGTCGACATATCGAAACCGAAGAGAGAATTTCACTTCACCAGTGTGTGTGTCTCTGTGTGTGAATCATTCACTAACACGTGCATGAAGGTCGCTATGATGACGACGACTTATGATTTTGACAGATGTGCTGAATTATATTATTAATATTTTTTTATTATCCACGGAAATTTATGGAATAAAAATAAAATCAAAACTGGTCGATGTTATGCATAAAGGAACCAAGCGCTATTATGATCGAAATTGAGATAAGACCGCCATCTTATAGAGGAAAAGAAGATCTACCTCTTTATTTAAATCACAACATTAATACTCTGTGCACATTTTGTATGTAAAACAAGAAAAAAAATGTCATTGTCATTGGTTTTGTTTACAAGTGCGCAAATAAAATGCCCCTTATTTCAGATTTATGTTAATGGCGCTTGGTTTCTTCATGCATAACATCGTCTAAGGTTGTTCCTAGGCTTGCGATGGCTAAAATTTGGAAAAGCGAATCTTAACGAAAAGATAAAAAAAAAGATAGAGTTTTTCCCTCTAATATTAAAACACTTTTAATATTCCCCAATAGCCCTTGACCCGTGGCACAGAGAGAAGACACTAGCTTCTCGAGCCGGGGTCCCGGGTTCGATTCCCGTTTCAGACGAGAGAAATTTATTTCATATGATTTGACTAGAAATCATTTAAAATAAATAGGGATGGGGTCTAAATGGCCTTAGATGCCGAAAAAGACCTTAAAAAAATATTCCCCAGTAAAAAAAAACTTTTGTACTGTATTAATTACTTAGAATTCTTATACTTAATACTATCTGTATCAGCCAAAAGTATCCATTGGCTAGAGATCCGTTCCTAGAGGGCTTAGAGATATGATTAGAGAGATGATATTAATTTATTATTTTATAATGCTTATTGATAAGATTAATTAATTAAGTCATTTGAAAATTTTGTCTATATGAGTAAATATAGATACATGCATCAGCGTTTTGGTTGCATAGATTGAGAGTTGTTTTCTCTCACTTTTTTTTTTTTTTCTTTTTTTTTTGTAATGGGTGCATAAGGTCCGAAGACCTATAATGACCAATGGTCACATGCAGCCAGGATGAAAATAAAAACAAAAGAGAAGCATAAAAGGGGAACTCAACTGCGGGAACTGAGAAGATGCCTGTTGAGGTTAGACTTGAATGTCTGAAGATTGTAGGTTTTGGGGAAGATAGACGCAGGGAGCTTGTTCCAATCACGGGAGGTCATGGGGACAAAGGAAGAATGAAATTGACTAGTTCTGCTAGTCGTGATCTGTACAGCATAGGGATGCTGGGACGATAGGGTGTTGCTAGAGCGGATACTTTTGACTGATACAGATAGTATGTGTGAATTTGAATTAATCGACATTCACTTAACGTTCATATCTTCTCTTGTAAGCAAGTGGCGACCTCGAGCTACCCGAGTTTTATTCCTTCTCTGGCCGTACAACTTATAGCTTTTAAATCAATTTTCTATAAGAATTAATTAAATTAATATTAAATGAAAACTATTGCATTGTCATTGTTGTATTTTTCTAACTTTTGCTTTAATGTTTAGTGTTGTTCTACTCCCTTGAAATAATATATGTTAAAAGTATCAATAATTTCGATTGATTAGGGTCTTCCGATGGCATCTCCTTTAATGGCAGTAAAAGTTAAAAATTTATAGAGCATCAATATTGATGTCAATTCTTCCCCACAAGAGGAAGTAAGTAATATTAATATCAACTGTCTTCTTTCGAATGGTCCTAGAAATATTGACGTCGATAGAAAAGGAGAGATAGAGAAGAAGAAAAAAGAGAGTGCTGAAGAAGAAGAGATTTGTGGATTAAAACCACTTTGTCAGACGATTAGCTTTGAAAAGCATCTAATAATTGAGGCGGGGGTGGTTTCAGATCTCTTTTTCATGATGAATTTGATGGTGTCGTTGACCCTTCAACAGATCGCCCGCCCTATGCGACTGTCACGTCCTTAGGAAAGAAAATTTGATACAGAGATTATACTCATCAAATAAACGTAAGAGTATGTATTAATAATAAATGCAGTGGCATATTAATTAAACATCATTTCTGAATAGAAATTCTTTAATTTAAGGGTTTAAAAATTTGGACCCGAGCTTAGGCGAGTTAGAATAGGTTGAGTGGTGAGACGGTGACTCAACACCTATCACCTCGCAAATTATTAACTTCCTATCTCCATTATTAATGTCAGGATCAGTTAGGGATTTCAGGATAGTCTAAATAAAATAAGGAATAATCGTTTGTGGTAGATATTATTAAACTTATTACTTTCTCTTACCCATATATGTTAATATATAGAGTTTTTTTTTAACTTTCACAGTTATTATTAATAAAGAATTTTGTTTTCGGTTTAACTGTGGTTTATTTGTAAAAATTACAACGTTTCGGCTATTCATTCTATGGTCTTCTTCAGGTACAATTCAGTTAAGATTACAAATGTTATTACATCATCTCAATTTCCCCCGACCCCGCACCGCGGGAATAATCAGGCGAGGACAGAAGAAGATTATATCATCTCATTTGAATTTGAATTATAATATTTAAATGAGATTGTCGCTGATGTAATAACCTTTATAATCTTAATTGAAATGTACCTGAAGAAGGCCATAGAATGAGTGGCCGAAGCGTTAAAATTTTTACAAATAAACCACAGTTAAACCGAAAATCAAATACTTTTATTAATTCAATCAATTTAATGATCCAGACATATTTATTTATACCATTTGATATTTAAATGAATATGCATCGGACTGTATGAGACTGTATGAGAAACCCGCACTCCTTGGTTTTAAGATTATCAATATTTATATTTGTCAACATCTCTAACCTCTCGGCCATAAATGAGAAGGGAGGGGGGGGGAAGGGGGTTAACAATTAAAAAGAAATAATAATAAAAAGGTATTTTTAGTGATAAGTAACCTAGAAGAAATAAAGGGTCGGACTAAGCCGAGCGCACAACTTCCCCCCCCCCCATTATTGAAAGAAATAACTCAACGAGTTTGTTTATTTGTTTTGATTTTGCTCTGTTGCTATGCACAATTTTCTAATTTAAATGATTATTTAACAAATTTATGACAAATTAGGATACAAATATTATATATCCTTTTACTCGGGAGAAAGTCTAGTTTCTGAATATATAAAAAAAATTATAGGTTAGGTAAGAAAAAAATATTGCCCCCTCCCTCTAGAGCGCCCCCTGATGGTCCGATGTTTACCAAAAGCTTTTCAGTTCTTCACCTTTACCTTTAGTTTATGTGTGCAAAATTTCAAAACAATTGAACAAATAGTTTTTGAGTTTTCGCTGACGAAAAAAATTACCACAGACAAACACACAGACACACAGACATCATTCCAAAAAGTACTTAAATGGATTCAGGGGACCTCAAAACGCATTTTGGCAGCTTCAGAAAAATTTCGATTTTTTTTACGATTACATTAACTTTCCCTGCCCAACCTATGGTTGGTGGGCAAAGTTAAAAATATTCAGTTTAACAAAATACGTCATATTTTCATTTGTGGGATAATTTTTTTTTATAATTTTTTCAAAGTCATATTTTGCCGGCGGGTCTGGCAACGGAGAAGAGCAACAGTCAACACAGTCGTAGCGATTAAGCGATGCCAAGCGTAGCGAAAGTTCGGGATTGGGGACCCTAAGCAATCAGCGTGTGTAAATTCCGACCCCGGGTAGCCATCCAGTAGCCGGGTAAATTGTATTTATGTATATGGGGCATTCCACGCCAACTCGACCACTTTTGAACCCGACCATTTTTGATTTGGCTGAAACTTTGTCATCTTTTTGTACCCTATTGAAAACGTGTCTGAGAATTTTTTCAGATTTTTCGACCAAGCCAAAAAAGTTATAGCATTTTCAAAAAACATCGATTTTTTTTTAAATAACCGTAAAACTGTCAAAAATTAACTTATCGGGACGATTTTTTTTTTGAAATTTTTGTCTTTAAATGTACTTTTCAGAAATAAATATGACAAAATTTTACAGATTCATCTTGAACGTTTTTTTGACATTTTCGGAAAAAAACAAAAATTTCGGGCTGAATGACACTTTTTTTTTAAATTTTTTTTTTTATAAAAAACTTTGATTTTTTCTACAAATGCTCTGAAAATTTCAGAGTGGGATTATTTCGCGTTCTATTTTTTTTTTATTTTTGAAAAAAAAAAAATTTTTTTTCTCCGCTTATTTATCATGATGGTGCTCTTAAATTCTTCCATGATTGACTGAGATTCTAGAAAATTGAAGAAAAATAATAATAATAATAGTTAGAGGTGGTGAAAATGGAGAAAATTCCATTTATCCTGAAAAAATTAGAAATTAGTTGTGTATTCAACTACTGAAGAATTTGAAGCGCCAAGTAAAAGCTTAGAAACATGGGCGTAACTAGGGGGGTGCCGGGAGGCCTGGCCCTCCCCAGAAAGCTCCTTGCCCCAAGAAAAATTGAGAAAATATGGGGCTTTTCAGGGCCTCCGGAGGATGGCTGGTCCCATGGCCCCCCCTTTAATTTTTCTTGGGGCAAGGAGCTTTCTGGGGAGGGCCAGGCCCCCCCGGCACCCTCCTAGTTACGCCCATGTTTCTAAGCTTTTACTTGACGCTTCAAATACTTCAGTAGTTGAATACACAACTAATTTCTAATTTTTTCAGGATAAATGGAATTTTCTCGATTTTCATCACCTCTAACTATTATTATTATTATTTTTCTTCAATTTTCTAGAATCTCGAGCAGTCCTGGAAGAATTTAAGAGCACCATCATGATAAATAAGCGGAGAAAAAAAAATTTTTTTTTTCAAAAATAAAAAAAAATAGAACGCGAAATAATCCCACTCTGAAATTTTCAGAGCATTTGTAGAAAAAATCAAAGTTTTTTATAAAAAAAAAAATTTAAAAAAAAAAGTGTCATTCATCCCGAAATTTTTGTTTTTTTCCGAAAATGTCAAAAAAACGTTCAAGATGAATCTGTAAAATTTTGTCATATTTATTTCTGAAAAGTACATTTAAAGACAAAAATTTCAAAAAAAAATCGTCCCGATAAGTTAATTTTTGACAGTTTTACGGTTATTTGAAAAAAAAAATCGATGTTTTTTGAAAATGCTATAACTTTTTTTTGGCTGGGTCGAAAAATCTGAAAAAAATTCTCAGACACGTTTTCAATAGGGTACAAAAAGATGACAAAGTTTCAGCCAAATCAAAAATGGTCGGGTTCAAAAGTGGTCGAGTTGGCGTGGAATGCCCCATATATATATATACCGGTATATATAAATTCAACCCCTAACTGGTCTCTGGAACCGAAAAGGATTTTAAAAAAATAATACGAGCAAAAAATATTTGTATAAATACTCCGAAACCTAAAGGAAAATAAAATTTTCGTATTAGCTGTCTAAGTTGGTATTAAGTTAATAACTACCACAACATTGAATCCTAAGACAGAGGAAGAGATTTAAAGAATGCCACTACAGTCACTACTCAAATAGGACATTCTCTTTATTATAAAACACATTGATGAGGGGGTGGGGGGCTCGTATCTCTTTCTTGGTCGAATAAATGATTTTAAAAAGAATAAAAAAAAAGCCTTTGAAATTGATACCGTACTTTATTAATGATTTTCAAAGTATCTCTCTTTCGCTCTCGTCTTTTTTTTAATCTTTTTTTTTATTAATTCTTTTTGGCTTCAAGGCATGAAAACTTTTATTAATATCATTCAATGAATAATTAAAAGTTCTCTCTTTTTTTTGTGTGAAGCGAAGTTTGGAAAGAGTTTTTTTTTCCAAGAAATACTTTTTTAGTTAAATAAAAAAAAAAAAAAATTAAAATTTAAGGGTGTATTTATTTATTTATTAAATGTGAATAATTGAGGTTTAATGGAAATCTATAGATTTATCGGTCGAGAGAACTTAAAACAAATACTGTAAAAAAAAAAATATGACTTTTCAATCGTTTTCATATAGGCCTACTGATGAGCTTGAATTTTAATATACCCAGTTTGTGAAATATACTAATTTAATTTAAAAATAAAAAATAATTTGTTGACTGCCATTGATGATATTTTATATGGTTGGAGGCAATGGACTGACACATAAGAGAGAGAGAGTCTATGACCCGTAGCAAGAGCCTCCTTCTCCTTCTTGCTTGGCTCGTCGCGACGATAACTCATTTGTTCTCCGGCGTACAAATTGGGAACGGCATCCAAAGGGCCAAGGGCCATCGCATCCATGGAGCCAAACCCCTACTCTGCTCTCTCTTTCAATATATTTCATTAGTAAAAAAAAAAAATAATAATAATAGAAATAGACAAATAAATAAATAAAAAAGAATGGAATTTTTTTTTTTTGTTTTATATAATTGAATTGTTTGTAAAAAAAAAATAAATAAAAATTGAAAATTCTGTTTTTTGGAAAGACCATTTGTATCAAGCAGGGCCGTAACAAGGGCGTGGCAAAACAGGCGCCCGCCACGGGCGCAACTGGACTGGGGGCGGAAAACAACCTAGTTGTGGTTTTAATTTACCATAATATTTATTAATCAGTGAGGCGCTACCGGGGAGAGTGGAAATGGCCAATTTTTAAAATTTTATATTCAAAATAAAATTTAATTCCCAATTTTTTCTCAAACCTCGGGGGAGGTATTTACCTCCTTTACTCCCCCCCCCCTTCTATCCGTTCTTGATATAGACCTATTTAGTTTCAGATTTTCAATTCCTTGAAACTTAATTTTACTTTAGAAAATATAAAATTTTTGAGATGATTACGGCGCTACGAATTTCGTTTTTCGTTTTTCAGTATTATAATAGTGGAGTAATTGATCTTGATGATTTTTAATTTTTAAAGTTTCCACAAGAGTGCAGCACAAATTAGATATTTTATTCAATTATAAAGGATTTTCTTTCTATACACAATATATTAGGCTGATTAGTGCTGCGACCATGTGGAGACTTTGAGAATTATAAGTATAATTTTTAATGTTTCCACAAGAGTGCAGCACAAATCAGATCAATTATAAAGATTTTATGATTTTTCTTTGTAAAATAATTTATTTTATATTCTGTATTTAAAAACTATTAATTGTTTAAAGAAAGGATGAAATTGATGCAAAAAACGGCGACAATTAAAGAAAAAATTAAAAAAGGCGAGTTATTTTAAAATAATTTGACTTCCAGAACGTTCAAATATTAGAGTTTGTTCATAATCCTATATGAAGTGTGATTTTTTATGAAACTCCATATATAATAACCCAATATATATATTATAATTAATTAATTTTTACTTACAGAAGCATTAAGCATCAAACAAATTACGTACTCACCTGAAACAAAAAGAGAAAAAAATTAATTAATATCTCTATATAATACGTGCAATTTTTTTTCTTTATTTTTAATTGGAAGATTTTTTTTACTAATTTGACAAACATAATTAAAAATAGATTAGAATGGATTACTAACAGAGAGAGGGAGAGAAATCCAGATGGAAAAATCAATCTGTGTTATTTAGTTTGCTTTTTCCAAACTTTCTTTTTTTATTTAGTAGACTACTAATTAATTTAATTAAAGCAAATTTTATTTGCTTTTTTTTTATTTAGTCCTTATGTATGCAAATTCGTTTGAATGGATTTTGAAGAAGTTTTATATCCGCCAAACCATTTGTTACCGATACCTTTCTAAATGGAATAATGAAATATTTAAAGAAAAAATCTGGTGTGATTGTCGCACAGCACACAACTTTCTGTTACCCTTCGGCAAATACTTTACTTAATACTATATTCATTAATAATGATAATCTTTACCAAAGAAATTTTATTTTATTTATCTGTTTAATGGCTTGTGACTGTGAAATTTTTCAATATAAATTCTCGTTCATTTTAAGAGAGAGAGAGAGAGAGAGTGTTAGTAAAGTTATTTATCAAGTTGCTTAAGGATCTCGTTCACATTACTTAAGATGATTGAATTGCAGCCACATCCTTCCCCCATCCCCCCTCTCTCTCTCTTAGTCTTGTGACTTGCTAAGCAGCAGTCTTGCCAACTTACCAAATTGCAAATTGATGTATTCCAAAACAGGCGGTGAACAACAATGGAAAAGGAGAATGAGGAACGCCTTCCTCTTTTTTCTCTTTCATTTCGAAATGAGAGTTTCGGTTAATAAAAAATAAAAAAAAAAAATAAGAAACTTTGATCTATAATTTGGTTGTCTTTACCTTGACCTATTTTTACTTTCTCTTATTTCATCCCTTTTCAGGGTGAGGGTTAATTATTATTATTTGAAATTCCTATCACAGCACACACTTCAAACCCAACATGCCTTTGGTATCTAAATGGCTTAAATAAAATCATTGGACTGCCTGGGATTTGAACCCGCGATCTTTGGTATACAAGGCCAGCACGCTAACCCTTACACCAAGCCCGATAGCATCTTTAACTTTAACTATAGTATAGGACAAGCATGATCATCCCGCAGTTTGGTTGTACTTTTTCTGCGGCCCTTATAAGTACAGATTCATATATTTTTACTCTTTTCTCTTCCCTCCGGTTGTGTACTATTATCATTTAACTGATTACCACAAACCAGTGCCTGTGGCGCATATAGCAACAAAGCGCCTAAGTGATCGTTAGTCGGTAGAGTCCGTTAAATTGAATATCTCAATACATATAGGCCTTTTTATAGTACCCCTGTATATAAATTAAAATATGTACCACAACACAATAAAGAAAGTTAATTAATTAATATTATTCATTATATAGGTGTAGAGAGTAATTATGGGTCGGCGACTTAGAATAGCGAAGGAAGAAAGAAAGTCCTGGTTCGAGTCCAGAGTTCAACAAAAATAATTATAATTTTACTTTCTCTTTTTTCTTTCAATCAACAATTTTTTAATGGTAATCTATACTAACTATTTTTCCATCTTTATCCGTTAATTTAGTCAAATTTTTCACTTTTTTTTTGGTAGTAGGAGGGGAGTGGGGCCGAGAGGCTGTAGTCTCAGATTCAGATCCCTTTTAATCAATTGTAAATTGTAAATGATCTTTTTAGATTAATATCCCTTCAAAGGGTATATTTAATTCATATTATTAAGACATTTAGTTGAGAAAATAACTAGGAACCGACCGAATATTCGGTTTCGGTTACGGTTTCGGCCAGTTTCGGCCAAAAATCATGGTTTCGGCCGTAGTTTCGGTTTCGGCCAAAAAGTAGCCGAACCTTTCGGCCAGCCGAAACCAGAAAACCAGAGTCTGAAAAAATGGGATGAGACTCGCATGCAAAAAAAAAAAAAAAAAAAAGGTCAAATAATTTGCCCTTGAGGGAGAAAAAAAATTTAGTCTCCCTAAAAAAAAGGTAAAATGATTTTCACCGAAGGGAAAAAAAAGAAAGATAAAATGAAAAAAAAAATTTTTATAGGAAATACAAGTTTCGGTTTCGGTTACGGTTTCGGCCGAAACTAAGGTTGAGGCCGAATATTCGGTTTCGGTTTCGGCTGAAAATCTTGTTTCGGTCGGACCCTAATGTATATATTTAATATACTGTACAAGCTAGTTATGCTAATGGTAGTCTAAAACTCTAATTTTCGCTAATTTGAGAATCCCTAATTCATCCATCTTCAGACAAAATTTCTGATCGGCCTGAATGATTGATGAATAAAATTTTCCAAACTTGAGAGAATTAGAAGTCCTAATTCTATTATTTAACTGACTTCGCATCTATCCTCCAAACAAGTGGTGGGAGGATTCGAGAAAATTTTTGGGGTCCGTTAAATTTAAAGAAGTGATTTTAAATTTATTTGACATTAAAAAAAATATAAGGATTTTTCTTCAACAAGCATCATATACATATCAATAGAGTAAAATAAGTTTATCCAAGCAATAAATTCTTCGATACTTTTATTTTTAAAATATTTTTCTAGTTTTTTTTCACAGCTTCTCCCCTCCCTAAAGACCATTATTTTAAAAAATACTAATAGATTTTTTATTTATTTGTATGCTCATTCAGACTAGTTTTTATTCAAATTAAAATTGACTTTACAGCTTCATTTAGCCAGAATACTAATAGATAAAGGGATAAGAAATACCGATGGAGCTATCTCTAAATTCAGCCGAATGTAACTTTTTATATATATTTAAAAAAAAAAATTAATATTTTATCAGAAACAGAATGGAAGTGCAGCAGATGAATTCCTATTTAGCTCTATACTCCGCCTGATTGAAGTTGCTCAGCTTTGACCCACATTATCAAATTTTTTTCGAGCCCCGAGATAATTCCTTCAGATTCTTAAGTAAAATAACCTCCTGAATCCAAATATGACCTCCGTTTTACCCCACCACGTACCCTTTTCGGGGGAGAGCCTCCCCACTTATTTCCACCCCTTTTCGTTAATTTTGGAGCCATGAATTAAATTTGGAGGGATGAAAAGGAATATTTTACCCTTAATATTTCTTCTGAAGGTCTAGAGAGATGAAAAGTTTAAAAACATGAACAGTTGGTTCTAAGGGGGGGATGGGGGAGGTATTTGTCCCTTAAATTGCAAAAAAATCATTAAAATGATAGAATTTTTCTGTTTTTTTTTTCGCAGTCTTTTCACTAGCTTTTCTACATATTCCAGCTAAGAGACCTCCCTCAACCTTCCTTAAAAATCCCTCAACAAAAATAAAATATATAGGATAAAGCGGGCGAGGTGTGAACGATTCCGAAGCCCTCGCAAGAAGATTTAAGATTCACAGCTCCACGCTGCACAGTTGGCCAAAAAATAAAAGAATGTGTAAAGCTCCGCCAAAAAAATCTAGTTATAACCCCATATTTGCGAATTCGACCGACTCTGCAGCGTGGAGCTGTGAATTTCTTGCGAGGGCTTCGGAATTGCTCACACCTCGCTCGCTTTATCCTATAGACCTATATTTTATTTTTGTTGAGGGATATTTAAGGAAGGTTGAGGGGAGGTCTCTTAGCTGGAATATGTAGAAAATCAGTGAAAAAACTAAGACAAAAAAACAGAAAAATCGATCATTTTTAATGATTTTTTTTGCAATTTAAGGGACAAAATTCTCCCTATTGGAACCAAATGTTCATGTTTTTGAAGTTTTCACCTCTAGGGATGAAACGATACCACTGAGGTATCGATACTTTTACTCAATACAGGTATCGATCGCAAAGTATCAAGTACCTACTCGGTATCGATTGAAAAGCATCGATACTTACTCGTATCGGTCAATTTTTTCGTACAATTAAAGATAAGAAAAAACAGCAGTAAGTACTGATATTATCAAGATTCGCAGGAACTTTGCAGCCAAGAGATTAAATAAAAATATTTTATTTAATTTCTATTTGCTGACGTTTCGGTCGCCAATCACGACCTTCAACATCGGAGACCTCCGAGTAGCAAGTATAATATATGATAATATTTTTGTACATATTAAAGTCAAAAGAAATTGTATATTTTTAATTGCAATGAATATTAAAATACCTAAAATCGTGTATAATTGACAATATTTGCCCTGATGAAGGTCGTGATTGGAGTACGAAACGTCGACAAATGGAAATTATAATAAATAAAATTTTTTTTATTTAATCTCCAGGCTGCAAAGTCCCTGAGAATCTTGATTAAATCTCCACAGGCATAAAACATCAAGTTCTTGAGAAAAAAAAAAAAAAAAAAAAAAAAAAAAAAAAAAACGACGACCAAAAAAAAAATTCAGTTTTAGCGGTACTATCCAAAAATAATAATTTTTCAATGTGTTTCCCTGTTAAACACTCCTATAATAAAAATAAAAAATACAGTGGTAGAAACCATTAGATTGTAAACAAGAACAAATGAACGTAAATGTTCTTCCGATCTAACTAATCATCGCGTACAAGGACCGAGTATCGATACGAGTATTTTTGACCGATACCTACTTGGTACTCGAATCCAAAGTATCGATTCTAAAAGTACTTGGTATCGAAAGAAAAGTATCGAGTAAGTACTTGTATTTACTCGTATCGTTTCATCCCTATTCACCTCTCTAGACCTTCAGAAGAAATATTAAGGATATTCATCCCTCCAAATTTAATTCATGGCCCTAAAATTAAAGAAAAGGGGTGGAAATAAGTAGGGGGCTCTCCTCCGAAAACGGCACGTGATGGGGTAAAACGGAGGTTATATTTGGATTTAGGAGGTCATTTTATTTAAGAATATGAAGGAATAATCTCGGAGCTTTTTTTCATGCGGAGTTAAGAAATATTAATAATACCGACTCCACGCCAGTCTCTTTCTTTTAACACTCCGTATTTATATATTTTTTTTTTTTTTTATTTAATATTAAGGCCAAAAATATTATTTATTTACTTAAAATATTCTATTTTAAAACACAATACAAAATTAAGTCTTAACTTTCAAAATATATATATCTACACGTACAAAAGACCTTAATCCCTATTGTTCTATATTAAATATTAAATCGCAAGGTTCTTATTATTTAATTGAAACATATTCAAGTTTTGTTCAAAGAACAATAGAATTTTGAATCTCTCTCTTTTCTTTCTATTTCTTCTTTCATATATTTATTGTTTTCGGGTAATTCATCAATTAAAGATGTTGAGTTAGGTGGTGTGGGAGGGGGAGGGGAGAGGGTGGTTGATTCTTTTCTGCTTAAAGTTGTCCTTTGAAGAAACACTTGGCGCCCTCCAAAACAGTGAGTTAATTAGCCCTCCTGCCTGTTGCTCCTCTCTCCCTTAGCTCTTAGTTTAGACTCTAGGAAGAAGATACTTAGTCACCTCAAGGATACTCTCTCAGAGAGAGAGGAAGTCTATTATTTATTCTCAATTATTATATTATCTACACATCTGACCCAACTTTAAAAATTCAACTGCCTTTGTTTTTTATTTCGTTTAAAGACTATTTCGACATATAACAGCACCCGGGTGTCCGACTAGCCAAGAGAAAATAATTTTGTTTCTTGCACAATGAAATATATATCGTTAGGCTTTTTTAATTATTCCCAAATAAAATAAAAAGAGCATTGCTTGGCCTCCGAAACTCTAAATAATGAAAAGACTTATTGGGAAACATATGTTATGCTTGTTGCTGTTAGTTAGACGTTAATCCCGCCAGATGGGAGGACCAAGCAACGCCTATCATGATAGTCCAAATTAAAGCAAAGCCGTTATGTTTAAATGAAATTTTATATTGATAGTTAGGCGTTAGAGAGAGAGAGAGTATAGTTAAATATTAGAGATTATTTTTTCTTCATTGAATATTCATACCATTTTACTTTCTCTTACCTCTACATATATGTTAATATATAGAGAGAGAAAGTATTGGATTCATGTCAAAAATTCGATGTCGAGATTTTGATGGATATACACGTTGGCCGGTCCCATGATTCCAAAAAAAAGGTGGTGTTAGCAAAATGGTCTGTCTGTGTGTGTGTGTGTCTGTGAACAAAGTATCTTCGGAACGAAAAAAGCTGAGGTTGAATTTAAGTTAAGCATCCCTCTCGCACGTGACACGAAGCTTTTGACCAAAATCGGCCGAAAAGTACTAGTAATTTACTGCTGTACTTTTTCAGTTTTTTTTTTTTTTTAGATTTTCTCAAAATTTCCTCTAACGATTTTGATTAACATTTAATTCAATTAGATGCTCTTTCAATTGTATATTCTTATTTTGCTCTCAAAATTGTTCGAAGCATATTTTACTCTTGTACTTCATTGGAAAGATATGAGAAATGTTTGCCATTGTAACAAAATATAAATATTTTCCCATGTTTATAAATTTTACATCTTGAATTTTTATATATCGTTGGAAACTAAATATAACTCAACATAAAAAAATATGGTGTGACAAGCACAGAACACAACTTTTGATTACCGAAGGTGAGAGAAAGTTGTGTGCTCTGGGACCAGTCACACCAGATTTTTAGTAAAAAACTTTTTTGTATCTACAGTAGGAACCGACCGAATATTCGGTTTCGGTTACGGTTTCGGCCAGTTTCGGCCAAAAATCATGGTTTCGGCCGTAGTTTCGGTTTCGGCCAAAAAAGTGGCCGAACCTTTCGGCCGGCCGAAACCAGAGTCTGAAAAAATGGGATGAGACTCGCATGCAAAAAAAAAAAAAAAAAGGTCAAATAATTTGCACTTGAGGGAGAAAAAAATTTTAGTCTCCCTAAAAAAAAGGTAAAATGATTTTCACGGGAGGGAAAAAAAAAATTCAAAAAAAAAAAAAAAGGTAAAATGAAAAAAAATTTTTATAGGAAATACAAGTTTCGGTTTCGGTTACGGTTTCGGCCGAAACTAAGGTTGAGGCCGAATATTCGGTTTCGGTTTCGGTTTCGGCTGAAAATCTTGTTTCGGTCGGACCCTAAAAATAACTCACATTCAGACAGCTAGAGTTGAAGCCTAACAAAATCGATTAAAGCCAATTCGATTGATGACGTCATATTCTGGATATAGGTATACTATTTATATCTTTAATGAAAATAATTTATCAAATTTAACTCTTGATAAAATATTAGATACGTATACAACAATATAGGCCTACATATGAAATAAAAATTGATTCATTTTATTTATTATTATAGTATAATATTAAGTAATAAATTATGATCTGAAAGAGAGTTTGTAAAAAAAATTCCAAAGTTCAACTAATTCGTACAATCGTTATTATACAAAATCGAAGTCTTATTCAATTATTAAATTAATATTTTTTTTCTTGGGAACGTTGCTGAGACAGATTTATATCTGTTATAAATGTTATTATTTGCTCCTGGCCATGACACAATGGTAGTTTGCGAATTTTCAATCATTTTTCTTAAAGTCTCAAGTAAAAATTTTAATATTAATCAGTTAGTAACAATTCATTTTCTTATACTAGTTTATTAAATTTCAATACCTTTACAACGACAAATTTACTAAATTTTCATATATAGTCTACTACTACTACTGCCCTACTTTGTTATATGAAATTTCATATGTTCATGAAGTTATAAATACTATATTTTAAAGGTTTTTTTTTCCGGCATTGAAGGCTATTTATAACCCGTCTCTATTTTGATTTATTGGTAGCCAATTCAAATGATCAAATACTACTGTATTAATTAATAGATAATGAAATAGGGCCTATTGGAATTTTTTTCGAGTTTATGAAATTTTCCAAGCTAAATGTATTTATACCATAACTGTTAAATGGACCCTTTTATGCAATGGTGTGTCAAAGACCAAACATCGAGTTTTGAGAAAATCAACATTAAAGTTTTTTGTTTTCATTGAATTAAGCTTATATATAGCCCTACCCTAAATAAAAAAAAAAAAAAAGATTATATATAAATTTTGTTGTCAATTGTGCAAGTAACATTAAATATAAATTTTTTTTAGGACATATTTCATAAAAAATACTATTAATTATAGCATTTGAAACAATATTCCGTGCTTAACTCAATTTTGAATTTTTTGGTCTTTGACACACCATTACATAACAGGGTCCAAATAAGCTACTTATATAAAGAAATTTAGAGAAGTATTTAAAAACAATTTTTCAGTGTTTTATGCTAAATTTTTCAAAAATTAGTTGTTTTTTTTTTTGATTACTAACCAAAACTAGTATATAAATTCATTTTTTTTGGTAATTATATAAAAATTTCACTACACTTCTATTATAGATATTTTAAATGAAAATTTCTAATAGTTTCACTGCTTCCCGTCTCAATTAAAAATAAAATTATTTCAAATGAATTGACTACCAATACATTTAAATAGATACGAACCAGGTCTAAATAGCCTCCAATGCCTAAAAATACCTTAAATGAAAATAAATAATAAAAAAATATTATTATTAATAAATTTTAATTTGAATAACAAAATAATTCAAATATAGGGAATTATTAAAATTAATAGTGAACTGATCCGCAGAAGGCGGTAAAAAATAGACTGCCCAATTATAATTTTCTCAGTATCCCATGGACCAAAATCTTTTGTAACTCTGAGGTATTAATTAAGATCCTCCAAGCATGGACCAAAATGCGCTTTAGCTAGACACTATTATTATTCATAACTACATCTTTCTTAATTTCAATTAAATTTCTAATTCCACCCTTGATGATGAACAAATCCCTTTAGAAAGGGTGGGAATTGCTCAAACAAAAACACACTGGATGAATTCAGAACTCAACTGGGAAACATTTTCGTACCTACTCAACTCTTCTTCTCAAAGGGTGCAAATAATCCCCCCGGGATGGCTGGCTACTGTCTGTTTGTCTGTCTCTATTGACACCTGCGCTCTTTCGGTTGCCATGACAACAACACACAGAGATTGTTTGCATCTCTCCTTCTCTCTTGTTCCTCAACTTTTCCATCACTTTCTCCCTCACCCTTTCTTTTTCTTTTTTTTTTTTTATCACGCTTTTAATCGTTCAACCTTAAAATTTCAAACAACTCCATTCCCTCTCTTTTGAGCTTGGAATTATTTTCTCCACTTAATTTTTAATTATCGTCGAGAAAGGTTTTTTGAAATTTACTTCCTAAAATGATTGAAAATGAAGGAGAAGTCTTTAAGATTAAATAATAATTTCCATTAAAAATAAATAATTGAATACTTTTTTTTTTATTAAAATAATTTAAAAAAAATTTCCGCCCTTTCTAATGACAAGATTCACTCGTATTGAAAAATCTGGTGTGACTGGTCGCATATATTTAGTTTCCACCAATATACATGTATTAGAAATCAAGATATAAAATGTATAAACATGGGAATACCCTAGTATGTATATATTTTGTTACCATGGCAACCATTTCTCCTAGTTGCCTCGAAGTTGCCCGGTATGAAACCAGCCTAAAGTGTGCTTAAAAAGATTTCAATACCAAAATGAGAATATACATTTTAAAGAGCATCTAAAAAATAATTGATTTTTTGAATTTTAATTAAAATTGTTGCAGCGAATTTTGAGAAAATCGAAAAACCGGAGACGTTTCGGTTCTTTTAATTTAAGAGCCATTTTCAGTTCTTAGATTAGATTAATGGTTCTTAGAGTTAGTCTAATCTAAGAACTGAAGATTGCTCTTAAATTAAATAAATCGTAACGCCTCCGGTGATAAGAACCTGTACATAGAGTCTATTTATTAGCTGCTTCTGCTCACATTGATCCAGCTCTATACATACATCACAGCCACTACTTTGAATTAAAATTAATAAAATCATTTATGAAATAAAAATAAAGTATTTTAATCTTGAAGTAAAAACAAGCAACGCTTTGGATCTCACTCCCACCATTTAATCTGAAACTCGTGTTCACGTTAAGCCATTTGGGCTGCCTATCTTCCAGGAAATATTCATAAATGAATTTCTTAAATAAGAAAGGATTAGAATAAAAATCCACTTTCATTTGTTTTTAATTTTAATTAAAAATACGAATATTAACTGAATTGAGAAAGAAAAAAAATGAGTAAAGCAAAAAATTTGTATTTGTATGTTTAAAAACATCTCTCGCTCTAGTGGTTCCCGGAACTCTGGATCGAAACCACCTATATATATCATAGTATCCATATTTAAAATATTTTTTTTTTCGAAAATATTTTTGTTTCATTATAATTACGTATGTAAATAGTATTTTATTTGTGTGTCAAGTGGATTACATTATTAAAAAAAATTCGTGGAAAATAAATCAGTAATTGGCATTAAATTTCAGGGTAAAATATTCAGACAATACAGCTATTAAATTAAACGTACATTCCACTGTTGCTATATGGGAAATGCCAACCCTCTACCCTTTGGTTAAATGCAACCTCTCCACACACGATCCTCACTTTGCAGTTCATTACCGAAACATCTCTCTATGGCGTAGTTGAGTGGGGAGGGGGAGGGGGTGTTATATTAGTAGAGGAAAAAAATCGGACTTATCTAATACTTTTATAAACGTCTCTGTAGTTGGATGAATTATTTATTCTGATTTCTTAAATGTCAACAGTATTTAGAATTATTGAAGAAAACTAGAAGAAACAGTCGACTAGTAGGCCTAAATAATTTTTTTTTTATTTTTTAACTTTCTCACTCCCCTTAGATCTAGTGGGGTCCATGGGATCCGAACACGCGCCCCTTGGCTTTAAGATTATCAATATTGACATTTGTCAACACCTCTATCTTTCGGCAATGGGGGGGGGGGAACTTAAAAAATTATCAACAAAAATATTCTTCTCCATTTCGAGATAACTTATTTTAATATCTAACTAGGGGGGCTCATTGGTGTAGTGGGCTAGGATGTCAGCTTCTTCAAAGAAGATCCGTGTTTATATCCTGGGCATGCAGGATTTTTCATTAAATAAAAATATTTATTTAATGTAAACAAATCTTCAAACAGGTACTGGATTGGAATATTGGATCTCACCACAATAGACTCCAGGCAACTCTACGTGGAGAGGGAGTTGCTGTGACATCCCGTCCTGTGGAAGGGACGTAAAGAAGATTTCCTCTCAGTGAAGCATTCGTCGAAAGGAGTAGGCTACATACCGGTGCTGAGGGAGTCCCTCCTCAAACTAGAACATCCTCCCAAGCATAGAAGAGGTTGGATAAAAGGAACTGGGTGGAACCAGGAATAAGGATTAGTTCACTAGATAGAGACAAAAGCCGGAGGAGTTAGAAATAGGAAATAATGTAACTTCACGGGGTGGCGGTAGATGGTTATGGCCAGAGGCCGGTTGGGTTTGAGGTGTGTCTCCGTGCACGAAAGCACCTCGGGTAAATAAACGGGTATGCCTATAAGAATTTCAAATAATAATAATAATAATAATAGTTACACTAGATCTAAGCGGAAAGTTGCGTGATTTGCTTATTCATACTAAATTTTTTAATTTCCTTGTAATTTCCCTGATAAAGTAATTAAATAAAATAATTGATTTACAATTTCCAATTGTTGTTAATTTTTGATTTGACAGCCTCCTCTCCATTTTTTTTCTAATTTCCTTCTCCTTTCCGGTATTAAGAGAGAGTGCAATTGTCCAAATGCAATATTCCCTTTCTCTCTCTATTTCTATCTATCAAATCTATACATATATATTATAATAAATAGAATATAGAGAGACGAAAAGGAAATGCATAAATGCAACAAACAGCCCGAAATGGACATGCACGTTGTTGCTTCTCCCTCTCTCATTTAAACTGTGAAATATGGAAGCTGTGCGAATGACGTTTCATGTGCATCATAAATAAACAAGATCCAGAGCTAATAATAGTACTACTAGTAGGGGAGGCTAGTACTTGATTACTATTAAAAAAATCAGAAAGAAAGAAGGCATCTCGCTAGGAAATATAAAAAAAAATTGTTAAATTTAAAATATTCCTTGCTGTTTTAGATGTATGAGAAGAACCTCACCTCTTCCAGGTCTAGGAAGAAAAATTTTTATATGGAATATAGGTCAAAATATAGACAAAACTAAAATTTCTTTTTAAAAATTAAAAACCGCCCTCGGGCCTTGGTGTCCTGGGCTTTTATATCAAGGGTCGTGGGTTCGGATCTCAGGTAGTCCGATCATTTTATTTAAATCATTTAGATACCAAATGGTATAAATAAAAGTGCCTGAAGGCACCTAATATAAAGGATGAGTTTCGTTAAAGTATATATGGCCTAAGATGCCGAAAAAAAAACCTATCTCTAAAAATGAAAAATAACAACTTTCTTCTATCCTTTGAATTGTTGTCTTTTTCGGTAATTAATATTTGTAAACACTATATCAGGTTTATTCTCTAAACACTCTAAGCAAAAACGTTAACTTTTAACATCTGAAATCAGATTTAATTCATTTTAATGCCTCCTTGCCTCATATTGATATTCTCTAAAAAAAATTTTAACCCTAAAGATTTAACATTTAGTCAATAGTGTTAAAAATTAATGTTATGTCTAGGGAATGCCTTTAATATTTTAACGCCGTATTTATTTCATAAAAATGGCGTCTTTAACCTAAAAAGTAAGGTTTTGATTTTGACAGCTTCGAGATAAAAACAACATGTTAACGTCACTCCTAGCCCTCGAGTATCGTTAAAAGTCTTAAATGGCCTAAGTTGCCGAAAAGACTGTGTGAATGGAAAAAAAATTTTTTTTTATTAAAAAAAAAAAACGTTGCTGTTAAAACTTTGTTTAAAGAATATCATTTTTTAACGTTAGTGTTATTACTTTTTAACACCCAATTTATGATATTAAATTTTAACGTCTGTTTTTAGAGAATAGACCTGTATGAGGGAGCCCGGGGGGGCCCAGGGCCCCCCCCCCCCCCCCCCCCCCCCAAACAAAAACCAAAATAACTAATTTTTTATTGTTTTTTTTATTAAATATTTTTAAAAATTTAAATAAATTTAAAAAAATAAAAAAAAAATAAAAAAAAATAAAAAAAATTTAATAAATAAAAATTTTTTATATAAAAATTTTTTTTTTTAAAAATATTATATTTTATAATAATATATTTTTTTTTTTTATTATTATATTAAAAATAATATTATTACACTAAAAATTTCTTCGAGTAGAGGAGGGGGAGAAGGGAAATAAAAATTTTGCCCCCCCCAAAAACCAAATCCTGGCTCCGCTACTGCCTGTATGTGTGTTTATGTGTATGCATGTTAAATACAATTTGCCTGCAGCCTCAAATTGTTATTAGGCAGTATAATTAGAAGATAGATGAAGTTGACCTGGATCAGATTACCCAAAGAAATTTCTCCCTCCCCAAACACACATACACACATTTAATTAATAGTTAGCATGTCGTATCAAACCCTCCTCCCACTAGTCCCTTTAAACACACATGGACACGTACAGTCAATTCCAAAATTTCTCTCAACCTAATTAACGTTTTATTGATTTTAAATTCAAATCAAATTTTTTTTTTTTGTTTATTGTTATTATTATTATTATGAGTGTGAAAAATAAAGGAGGCGTGATGTTAATTAAATATTACTAGAGAACACGAAAATCCTTTTAAATTTTACCCATTTGAAAATTTCAGATGCGTGTCATTATGCGCTGTTATAATGTTACAAAAAGTGATAAAGTGAGAGAGAATAATAACTTTCTCAAGATAATCTTTCAAAATTGTAGTATAATATTCTTTCTCTTTTTTTTCATATAATAGAGAGTTGTCTATATTTTTAAAGCCCGTTTGATATTTTTAATCAAATAAAACAATACTTTCTCTCTATATGTTTCATATATAGAGTAAGAGAAAGTAAAAATTAAATAAGCAATTATAGGCCTATATATAATATTTAAGAAATTATATACAGTACATCGCGTATGTAAGCCTCGAGGAAATGCATATAATTAAATATTTATTAATTTTTTCGAGTATTTGAATTAATAAATATTTACAAGTTATTTGCATTAATAAATTATTGAATTATAAAAATTAAATTCTACTTTACGGTCAAATGTTGTTTACTTGACACTCCTGGATGAAAATGAATGATGGGTTTTTCAATTTTTATTTACTTTTTCCTACTTCTATATATATGTTAATATATATATATATATATTAGAGAGAGAAAGTATTGGATTCACCACTGAAGCTTTTAATCTAAATCTACCAAAAAGTACTAGTACTTTACTGATGTACTTTTTCAGTTTTTTTCGATTTTCTCAAAATTCACTCCAATCATTTTGTTTAAAATTCATAAATTAACTTTTTTTAGATGCTCTTTAAAAAGTATATCAGTGAAATTTTTCCTTGAAATCGTTCAAAGTACACTTTACTGATGTGCTTTTTCAGTTTTTTTTGCGATTTTCTCAAAATGAGCTTCAACTATTTTGTTTAAAATTCATAAATGAACTATTTTTTAGATGCTTTTTAAAAAGGTATATTAGTGAAATTTTTCGTGGAAATCGTTTGAAGTACCCTTTACTGATGTAGAATCATTCGTAGCTGAGCACCATCTATGTATCACGTGGTCAAGTTTGGAACTCAAGTGCTAAGAGCAACTAAATGCCCTCGGGCTTGGCGTAGAGGTTAGCGTATTAACCTCGTATACCAAACGTCGCGGGTTCGGACTCCAGGCAGTCCGATGATTTTATTTAAGCCAATTAGATAACAAATGACTTAAATAAGAATGCCTGGACCCCATATATGTATATTAAATCAATAATGGATATCGTAAACGTCTTATATGGCCTGAGTTGCCGAAAAGACAGTGTGAATGTGTGTGTGAATGAGAAAAAAGTGTGAATGTTAAAAAAAAAGAGCAACTAAATATATCTCGACATAAAAAATCTGGTGCGACCAGTCACACCAGATTTTTTCTTAATATTATTATTTTTTTCATTATTATTATTTTAATTTATCGATTTTTTTTTCCAATTTAATTCTTCAAAGAGTAAAAACAAAGAGACAAGCAGAGCACTCTAGCGGAGAACAAGTTCAAACAATCAGTCTGGCTTCCATCTCTCCACTTGTTCGGTTCGTTTTCTATAAGTGATTTTATTTAGTGCTTTAAAAAATTATAAAATGTGTTCAGTGAGTTTAATTTTCATTGTGATGTTTCTTCAAGTATTAAATTTTGTATCGTGAAGCACCTGCCATCACACCTTTGAATCAGGTATGACTAAAAAATTATAAAATATTTTTATCAAGTGTTCTATTAGAAATTATTTTATGTTTTATATGTTAAGAAGGAAATTTGATCCATGTGTGAGTGTCTTTACTGGAATTTTTTTACTTTTTTTATTTTCTGTTTATTATTATTATTATTATTATTATTATTTTATAGGAAATGTTAATTGATAATATAAAAATATCCAAGATGATTTTTTATTGAGTTTTTCCGACAGGCGACCTGACCTGCTTACTTAAATACATTTATATTAATATTTTTTTTTTTTTTTTTTTCATATTAGGCCTACATTGGTTAACAAAATAAATTAACTGTACACTAACTAGTGTTAGATTAAACCCAGAAATATCTACTCAAATTTATTTTGATTCATCGTTCTTATATAACTATAATATTTTTCATTTTATTTAATTCAATTTTTTGATAATAAAATAATAAAATAATCTATTTTTAGCCGTCGACAATCAGAATGAAAGGGAGAGTTGTGGGAGTTGGGTGAGGGGGGGAGGGAGGGGAAGGAGAGCAGGATGCAATCGTTTCTTAAACAGTTCTCACGTTCGTCCCGCCTAATTAACTTTATATCTTCATTAAATTAATAGTTTTTATTTATTTAGTGATTTATATTGTGATGATATGTGATTCTCAATCAATTAGATAATCTCTTTGAAATGGTATTTATATTATAAATATCTTTTCTTTCAGGAGGGTACCTAACTTAAATATAAAATTTCAACCTCCTAGAGAAAATATTTGTTTGTTCTCGGGCCTTGGTGTAGTGGTTAGCGTGCTGGCAATTTGTAGCAAGGGTCGCGGGTTTGCATCTCGTCCCATGTTATACAATTTATTTCATTGATTGGCTACCTTTCAAATTGAAATAAATAGAGCATCGAAGGTCATTTGACACCTCCGAGTGTAAATGCTCCTTTCGATGCAGATAAAGACCTTAATGAAATAAAAAATATATAGGCCATATATATATATATATATATATATATATATATATATATTTTTTTTTCTAAGGTCTTTTTCGGCATTTATATAGATATCGCTACCCCAACCCCATTTCCCTCTCACCTCTAACTCTATTTACATTCTATGCGTTGTTCAATTTCGAATTGAACACTATTCTCATTCAGTCTCACTCAGCATTTTTCTAAAAAAAAAAAAAAAAAAAAAAAAAAAAAAAAACGAAGAAGAAACCCTTTTAATATTTTATTCTTTAAATATATTTATATATATACATGGG
>JAKCPI010002092.1:0-94301 GCA_023213315.1 Euborellia annulipes | reverse complement strand
AAAATAATAAATGAATTTGACTTAAGTATTTTTTCATATAATATAAATCTGGCAACATCGCATTTAACAGCTGTTCTTGCTGTTGTTTTGTATTTATAATATTACAATAATGCAAATCAATATAGACACAATTGGCGGGCGATTTGCGAGAAAAAATATCGGCAAAAAATGTATGTGAAAGCGTGAAACGCGTTTTATTTTATGCGACTTTGCCACACTGGTCTGAGCAGGGCCGGAACTACAAGATTTTTCAGGGGGGGGGGGGGGCAAAATTTAATTTTCTATACAAAATTCATATCATTTTGCCTTTTTTTTTAGTAAATTTTTCTTTAATTGCCGCCCCCTGATATCTGTCGCCCGGGGTACACCCACCCACTGCCCCCCCTAGATTCGGCCCTGGGTCTGAGTCACGTGACTTGATTTTTTTTTAATTATGGCTGACTGACATTTTCATGAATTTTTTGTCTTTCTTATTAAAATATTTGTAAAAGCCTTCGTCAGAAAATTTTGGTTTTATTTTTATTTTTAACTTATTCTACGGAAGTTAATTGATAAAAATAGAAGTTTTTTTTTTCTTTTTATCTTTATCAGGAGTGACTACATAATTCGATATGTATGCGAAACGTCGTTTACATTCCCTATAGGCTAGATGTTAAATTTCAATTAATTACACGATAAGCCTTCGTCAGATCTGCTTCAAAAAATTATTTTATACGTATATGATAGTGATTAATAACATATTAACAAATTAGCTTTTAATCTTTATAAGTACCTTAATGTCGGACACAAATTCAAAAGATTTTGGAAAATTTCTTTGGGTAGTTCAAAAGATTAAAGTTTTCACCCCCTCTACCCCCCCCCCTCCTCACTTCTTATTCGGTTTCATTGAAATATGAGATGGAAAAATTTGACCGAAAGAGAGAGGGAGGGAGGGGAAAAGAGTTGGGGAGGGGGGATCTTTCTTTCATTCATTGCCTCTAGCGACAAAAACATTAATGTTTGATTAACATATTAAAAACATCATATTATATGCGCATGTGTGTGTATACACTTAATGACAGTTTATTTCCGCAAGTCAAGTCAAGTCATCATACCTTGTAATTACGCTATTACATATAAATTAAGGATGTCAAATTTAATAAAAACGGCTCCTTTTAATCGATTCACAATAATAAAGAGAGACAGATTAAGAAAAAAACAAAAACATGGGAGAAAACGGAAGGATTATTATTGTTTATTGATCAGACAGCTGTATAGGAAATGACGTCACACGAATAATTAATATAAGCGAGATGAGAGAATTTTTGTTTTCTAAATCAAATTTTACTGGACGGAATGATTTATAAGTTGGTTAAATTTCAGGGTCAGTCAGTCAGGCATCGCAATTTCAACCAACCCAAGGTCAAAAAGCCAAAAAAAAAAAGGAAAAGAAAAATTTAAATAGAAAGATGGCCACGTTGAATCATATTAAATTTCAATCGTAAAATATCGAGAGGGGGGGGGGGAGGATCTTCTTTTTTTTTTTCTAAATATTCATTAGGCGATGGTTATTTATCTGCCTACCTCTAGCGCAGAGTGCGATGAGCGTATGTGTGTGTCTCCGTATCATGGCCTCATCCCAATCTGGCCCTAAGTGAAGTCTTCGCATCAGATGTCGTACAAAGTCTTGTGGTGTGATTGCCGCTACATCCCATTTTAATTTAGAAAGGACCAAAAGCTCCCAGCTCTGAAACAAAAAACAAAAAAAATATACAATAGAAACAAAAAGCAAATATCTAAACAAATACTCTACTTATAATCTGAAAAAAAAATCTGGTGTGACTGGTCGCTCAGCACACAACTCTGGTAATTGAAAGTTGTGTTCTGTGCTTGTCACACCAGGCTTTATTTTTAAACATTCAATTTTTTCTCATTCATACAGTCTTTTCGGCAACTTAGGTCATATAAGACTTTACGATACCTTTTATGATAATATCTATCATTTGGTATCCAAATGGTTTAAATAAAATCATCGGACTGTCTGCGGTCCGAACCCGCGACCTTCGGTATAGAAGGTAGGCACGCTACCTACTACACCAAGCCCCGGGGGCAATTTAATACTTAATTATAACTCGATATATTCTATGGAATAACGAAGTATGAAATCATGAAACGCAATTTTTGTGAATAAATTCTGAACGGATTAGCATGAAATTTGCTCCAAGTTCGGACTTAATTGAACCCTGTTATGCAATAGTGTGTCAAGCGCCAAAAAAAATTAAAAATTGAGTTAAGCCCGGAATATTATTTCAAATGCTATAATTAATAGTATTTTTTGTCCGGGAGCCGTGGCTCAGTGAGAAGACATTTGCTTCTCGCACCGGAGTCCCGGGTTCGCTTCCCATCCCCTTCCCAAGCGAGAAAAATTTATTTAATTTGATTTGACTACAAATCATTTGAAATAAATAGGGATGGGGTCTAAATGGCCTTAGATGCCGAAAAAGACCTTAAAAAAAATAGTATTTTTTATGAAATACGTCCTAAAAAAATTTATATTTAATGTTACTTGCACAATTGACAAAAAAAATTATATGAATCCAATGTAAACAAAAAACTTTAATGTTAATTTTCTTAAATTTCGGTAGCTGGCGCTTGACATACTAATGCGTAATAGGGTCCAATTATTATGCCAGAGTTTCAAAAGATTTAAGTTCAAAGGAAGCTGAGGAAACCGTGGTTCGCGATAATAATTTACCGCTCACTGGGGTCCGATTCACTTCTAATTTTAATACCTTCTCAGGCCAAATGACTAAATTTGCTAAAATATCTTCTTAACCCGATGAATAGTTACAGAGAAATAAGCAAAAAAAGCACATCACACACATATACGTACGCACATTGAAATTATTATCATTTTTTACATTTCTGGGGACGTTATGACCTGAACCGTAAAAAAAAGGGTAAGATTTTTTACGATCATAATACTTTCCTCTTATACATATAGGCTAGAAAGTAAAAGTTTTCTTTTTCCCAAATTATTTATCCTTTCATTATTTTATATCTAATTATTTAAAGTGAGCATGGCACTCCAAGCGAGTAGAGGCCATTTAACTTTGAAACTACGAATTTATATATATATATAGTGAATTTATATTTTATATATATAGTATTATTAGAGAGAGATTTGACCCAGGAAATATCGATCCAACGAGGAAATGGCTATATACCAGAACACACTCTGTCTTCTTTTATATATATATACTATATATATATATAAATAATATATATATAATATAAATATATAGTAAATAAGCAGTACATATGTATTTGTTATATATTATATAAGCGAGACTATATATTTTCGTATATACATTTATTTTATTTATATATATTTATTCTTTTTTTTTTTATCTTGCATATAAATAAAATGAATACTATTTTATTAATTAAAGTGAATCAATATTATATTTTCCCAACCCTCAGGGGTAGGTATGTTGATAACAAGTGTAATCTCAGCTGATGGTCTGACGTCATATTGAGTTCGACAGGTGTGCTATCGCACAGGTGAATGCACTTGGCACACGTTCTTATGTAATCGGCGAATTATTGAAATGAATAGAAATTTGGAAAATTCCAGCACCCCCCCCCCCCTAAAAAGGGGAGATGTGACCTTGAAAACAAAAGGGGTGTCTCACCTTTTGACAGGTGTCAAAATAATGATAAGTAGTAACGAATTGGCTTTTCTATACTCTCTGAGCTCCCCCCCCCCGCCACTTTGAATTCATTCATTCATTCATCCTCCCCACCATCTTCTCTGCATCATTGCATGTTCTGCAGTAGAATTCCGAGCGCCGTCCGTTCATTCATTCATGGCCGAACGCAGGAGTGGGGATGACGACGACGACGACAAATGGAGGGGAGGGGGGAGTAGAAGAGCCGCCGGCGCCCGCGGGGTCAAAATTCAACCAAATGAGTGCGAAAGAGATAGCGCCATATTATAGCTAGCTAATAATAAAGGCGATCCGTGAGAACAGAGCCCACTCTCTCTCTCTCTCATCATCCGGGCACAAATATTGAAATAAGAATAAGAGAAAGGAGAGGAGGGGCGGGGGGGGGGGGGGGAGAGTTTCGGCCCCGGAATATAAACATTAAACGGGACAAGACAAACTAGATTAAATTCTTTAGCAAATAAAAGTATGGTGGGGGGGGAGGAAAATATGCCGTCACCCTCGCCTTGCAAGGTAGGCAACCCAAATGTCTCAGAGTTAGTTAAAAGATTATTTTAAACACAAAATAATAAAAGGCTGGTGTGAATGTCGCACAGCACACAACTTTCTTTTACCTTCGGTAGTTGAAAGATGTGTTCTATATTTGTCATATCACTTATATAAGAGAAAAGTGAAAAGTATTTAAAATAAAAATTTTTTGGATGCTTATTCAAACACAAATTTCAATTTTTGTTTTTGTTGTTTTCTTTGTTTATCTTTTGTCTTTCTATGCCTTAATGGAATGATAAATATTATGAAGCTGAAAAGAGCCTCTATTATTAAATACTAGTAACCGACCGAATATTCAATTTCGGCCATAAAAGTATCCCAAAAGGGAATGCAAAATTAATTAATTTAGTCCCTTGGGGTCGAAAACAAAGGGAATGATTAGTTTTAAGAAAATTTTGAAAATTCTCAAAGTTCAAAGGCGATTGGCCACTTGTTCCTGTTTTACAAATGAGTTCAAAAAAAAAAAAAAAGTCAAAATGATTTGCACTTGAGGGAGAAAAAATTTAGTCTCCCTAAAAAAAAAGGTAGGCTAAAATGATTTTCACGGGAAGGGAAGAAAATTTCAAAAAAAAAAAAAAAAAAAAAATTATGATATGAATTTTTTATAGGAAATACAAGTTTCGGTTTCGGCCGAAACTAAGATTGAGGTCGAATATTCGGTTTCGGTTGAAAATCTTGTTTCGGTCGGACTCTATTAATATAGTGAATAAAGAGTTTATTTAATTTAATAATAGCCCTCGGGCTTGGTGTATGAGGTTAGCGTGCTGACCTTGTATATCAAGGGTCGCGGGTTCGGATCCCAGGCAGTCCGATGATTTTATTTAAGCCATTTGGATACCAAAAACCAAAACCCCAACACAAAAAAAAAAAAAAAAAAAAAAAAAAATATCTTAAAAAAAAAAAAACAAAAAATTTTGTGTGGGTGGAGAAAAAAGAAAAGTGTGTTTTTTTTTAAAAAAAAAAAAAATTATAAAATAGTCTTTCCTTTTTTTTGGAACCCACCCCCCCCCAAAAATAAACCCCCCTTAATTTAAAGAAGACCAGCAGCAGGAGGGGGCAGCAAAAAAAATCTCTAAAAATCCAACCTCCCAACCCACCCCTTTTGGTTCAAATTTTATTTTTTTTAGTGATTTTTAAATTTTTTAAGGAGGGTTAAAAAATTTTGGCAAGGAAAAAGGTTGAAAAACCCCCCCCCGGTTTTTTGTCCCATTTTCATTTTTGGTGGGAGGGGAGTCACCCCCAAACCATCCTCAATTTCGTTTTATTAGACTTGCGATAGATCTCTTTTTATTTAAGATATTTTTTAAAATTTCTCCTATCTGAATGCAAAGTATAATGAGTGATAAAGATGGTAGTCAAATAAATTTGAACCGAAACGTTGTAGGCCTATAATGTCGAAGAGGCTCCTTCCAGGCTGCCACCTCCACACCCAAGAGACAAAGTATTTTTATATTAGGCCTATAAATATATACTAAGTTTGTAAATTATTTCGTAGCCTTTATAAAATACTTTCTCCACCTTTGGGCATAAAATCGACTAAGATGAACAAATAAAAACATTGTTCAAAACGTTTATGATATTCGTGTTTAAAAAAAAGTAATCTAGGTTAATGAACCTTAAAAAAAAAAAAATGAAAAAAATGGAGAGGGGAATTTTATAATCCAAAAATATTAACGTAATTTGATAAGTGCAACGCGAGCAATCGAGGCAACCATTTCAACCTCACTTCAATTTGCATTCTATTTAAAATAGCGCCCTTATTGACCCGCATAATTTTTTTTTTTTTCTTTTTCAACCTCCATTATGTTTATTTAATATCATAATAAAATCATTTCTTTATTATTTGTCTGATTATTGATACGATTTGAGAAAAGTCTGGTGTGACTGGTCACACAGCCCGTATAAAGTACAAGAGTGCTTGAAACAATTTTTTGAGAGCAAAATGAGAATATACATTTTAAAGAGCATCTAAAAAATAATTGATTTAAGAATTTTAATCAAAATCATTGGATTGAATTTTGAGAAAATCGAAAAATACTGAAAAAGTACATCAGTAAAGTACTAGTACTCTTTGGCCGATCTTGATTAAAAGCTTCATGTCACGTGGCAGGTGGGTGTCTAACTTAAATATAAAGTTTCAACCATCGTCCTTAACTGCCAATGTTACGAAAGCAACTTTTTTGGATTCAAACCTGTATTTCCATCAATATCTCGACATCGAATTTTTAACATGAATACTTTCTCTAAAAAAAATGAAAAGAATTTGCATCCTCTGCTTCAGTTCTAGTCAACTAGCAAACTTATCCGACCGATAACAAATCATCGATATAGTAAAGAACACGCTTAACCTTCGAGTTAAAAAAAAAACATACCAGATATTTGGTCAGAACTATCTAATTGGGCTGTTATTTAATCATATGATTAGCTTGTGAAAAGACTCGAAAGTCAGTTTATCCGAGGGATAGTTAATTAGAAGTGAAGCAACCGCCATTGGTAAAATTTCTTTAAAAGGAGAAGAATATATATATATAATGTTTAACAAGACTACACTTTTACTTTTTGTAAACACCTAGATAGTAAAATATTTACAACCAGTTGATGGAAGAGAGAGAGAGAGAGAGAGAGAGAGAGAGAGAGAGAAGAGTTAAAAGGAAGAAGAAGACGAAGAGGAGGAATTGGCGAATTTAATTTTAATTGATGGGATTTTAAATTCAAAGAATTTAAAGAAAAGAAAAGAAAACCCGTCCAAGGACAGCACCTTTTTTTTTAGGGGAATTTTTAAGTAAAAATTTGTCCGATTTATTTATTTCGGGGAGGTGATATTACATCATGATTAAATTTCCAAAAGCAAGCAAGCAAGCAAGCAAGAGCTGTTGGGCTCGAGGGATTTCGCTCTCGATGGAATTCCTTCCTCTCTCTTTCCTGAGCGCCGGATGTTTCTGTGTGCAAGTGTTTAAATTTCTATCTGTGTGTGCGATGGAATGCAGGCAGGCAGGCAGGCAGGCAAAGGAGGCTGAGTGAGTGAGTCTCTTGACCATTGCCAGCCAGCCAGCCAGCTAGCCTCTCTGGCTCGCAGCTCACTCAGGGCCATTCCACAATTCCTCTCTCTCTCTCTCTCTCTCTCTTTCTACACATAATTGAATTTTTTTTCTAAAGTAATTTTTTTTATGACTTAATCTATTATTAACAATTCATTTGATCGAATTGAGGAAGAATGCAAAACGCCTGCGTTAAACTGGTTACAAACCTCCTTTTCAAAGACAACTTATTTCCCTACCGCTGATTGGTTTATAAATAAAGCAAAATGCTTATTGCTGAATTTAATTTTCTACACGAATTACGAAAAAACTAAGTGTATTGAGATTACTTTTTTTTTTAATATGCTTCTTTTTTCCCCTTTAGTGCTTATTTGAACTTATTTTACGTAAATTTATACACTAACGATATATTGACTGGCTTATTTGAGCGTTTTTTGAAAAAAATTCCATCTCTTTTCAAACAAAGCTCTACCTAGTAGATTTACGGTATATAATTTTTAAAAATAATTCAAAACATTATTCAACAAAAACTCTCTTTGTAATTTTTGTATTTTTTGAATGAATAAAAATGTAAATAATAAATGAATAAGGACAGCTATGAGCAGGGCAGCCAGCAGAAATAAAAAAACGTCGACGTTTCGGGAGCGCGTCGCTCCCATCCTCAGGACACACTCCCGAAACGTCGATGAAATAATATAAATTTTTTTTATTTTTGCTGCCTGCCCTGCTCATAGCTGTCCTTATTCAATTATCATCACAGCCATTAATAAAAATAGACTCCAGGAGACGGTTTAAATAAGCCAATGCTGAAAGCTTAATATAGATAAGTAGCTGTGTATGTAAATTTTAATGTAAAAGCAAATCATAATAAATAGAGCCATTATTATTATTATTCAGCAAAAACGTTCATGTAAAGTCTTTGGCGGGCTTTGCCCCCCCCCCCCCTACTCTGGCTCGGGCTCGCTTGTGGTGGACCCTCGCTTTTCCTTTCTTATATTATTCTTTTTTTTTTGATATTTCGTTATAATAATGTAACTAGTCGCGGAGCTCCATCCCCCTCCCGACCCGCGAACCTGGTATTTTCTTAATCATGAGAAGCTTCACGTCTAGACAGAAAAACTCCGCCCCCTGGACCCCCTCAGCTTTCTTAATTATGGAAAAAAAATTATCATTGCTATTCCAATCCAGTGGCATTTTTTAACAAGTGTTTTTTTTTTCTCAAAGCCAGCTTGAGTAAGATCATTTGCAAATTCATTGTTGCAACGCCTTAAATCTCAAGACGGCCTTGCCCAAGATGAGATATAAAAGACTTGTTGGTGCAAATGGGCACTAATAACTCCAAGGTGGGGATTTTGGAAATAGTAATCCTTCGTCATCTTTTAATTTTCAATTTTGAGACTATTTAGTTTGTAATTTGATTAATAATTAATTGTTTTTGCTTCCTAGAAGATAATCAACACCAATGCAATTGTTCAATAGAGCTAAGATTTGTTAAATTTTTTTTTTTTTTTCATTCTAAGTTATATTCTAAACTAGAGAGATGTCTGGTCGTGTCGAAGATAATCTCTCAAAGCAGAAAGTCGGGACTGGAATGATTGAAAATTTTTGTTTCATTCCTTTTTTTTTTTTTTGTTAATTTATTTGAATGCCTTTCCCTCTCGGGGAAAAAAATCTCCGACATATATTTATGTCTGAGATCTGTTTTGGTTTTCTCTCTCTCTCGCTCTTTCTCTATCGTTGGTTTGATAATACAGGGAACCCCCCCCCCCCCCCCTATCCCCTTGGCAGTCATTAATTATCATTTTCTACTAAAAAAACAAAAAAAAAAGTAGAAGGGCTGATATTTAAATAAAAGAATGAAAATGTGGAATCTTCTCTATTAATATAAATGACAAAAATTCGAAAATTGAAATTTAATAGTATATGATTAATTATAGGCGTAGCCAGAAATTTTTGATGGGGGGGGTTTGGGATTATTTCTCCTCCCCCCCCCACCCCGACTAATAGGGCAGTATAGGGCGACTCATGAAATGTATGACTAGCCACTTACCCCACCTTCGCTTCGCCCCCCTGGACCCCCCTCGAGGTGGCTCGGGCCCGCCCCTTTCTTAATTAAGTGCCGCAATTTTTCAATCAACTCGTATCAGGCAATAAAAAAATCAACTCTCTTAATTTTATGTATATTCGCCTAAAATACCGGGGTGTCCCTCTATGTGTTTCTCTTGACCAGACTCCTATCTCACAAGGGGAGTGCATAGCCTTGATAACACCGATTTGAACGAAAATTTTTTTTATGTGTAGTACTTGATGAAAAACGAATTCTGTTAAAGCGAGAGAACGCGCTTCTCAACGGTTCGTCTAAAAAAAAATGTTAAAGATTTTGCCTGCATGCCTTAAGCCGTTACTAACAATAACATTTACAAAGGTCGCGATGGCTAGATCGGTAGGGCACATTCTTTGTAAACAAAAATCCCGTGTTCAAATCTCGCCTTGTGCAACTAATTTTTTTTTTTTTTGTTTCAGAATATTTTTTAATATTAATAAATAAATAAAAAGTTTTTTTTAATTAATGGCAATTAATTTTCAACATGTTCCATATATTTAAAGAAAATTGGAATGCTTTCTGTCAAAAATATAATATAAGGAAATATTTAATATTATACTAGAAATATATTACTATTAATTGGACACATAAAAAAAATATTGTCGTAACATGTTCAAAGTTCGGAAAATGAACGACCCAACTGTTTAAAACATAAATATTATTATAAATTTATTTATGTGTCCAATTAATAGTAATATATTTCTAGTATAATATTAAATATTTCCTTATATTATATTTTTGACAGAAAGCATTCCAATTTTCTTTAAATATATGGAACATGGTGAAAATCTAATTGCCATTAATTAAAAAAAAAACTTTTTATTTATTTATTAATATTAAAAAATATTCTGAAACAAAAAAAAAAAAAAATTAGTTGCACAAGGCGAGATTTGAACACGGGATTTTTGTTTACAAAGAATGTGCCCTACCGATCTAGCCATCGCGACATTTGTAAATGTTATTGTTAGTAACGGCTTAAGGCATGCAGGCAAAATCTTTTAACATTTTTTTTTAGACGAACCGTTGAGAAGCGCGTTCTCTCGCTTTAACAGAATTCGTTTTTCATCAAGTACTACACATAAAAAAAATTTTCGTTCAAATCGGTGTTATCAAGGCTATGCACTCCCCTTTCAGACCTCTTTTTTAAGAAAAAAAATAAAAATTTATTTATATAATAATAATTTTTATTATTTTTCATTTGCGAGATTTAATCAATTTTAAGTGGCTTTAATTTTTTATAAAGCATAACAAAAATCAATTCTTTTTCAATTGAAAAATTCTGAATTTTCTCGAATTTTTTGCGTTTTATTTAATTTTTTTTTTTTTTTTTTTTAAGCTAGAGAAAATTATTATTTTTTACATTCTCTTTACCCTATATATGAAATATATAGAGAGAAAAAGTATTTTGTATTATAGAGCTTAAATATCTAGTCATGGCTTGGGTCCAATGGGGGGGTTTGAACCCCCAAAACCCCCCCCCGTGGCTACGCCTATGTGATTAATTATAGAATAATAATTGTGAGATTTAATTATTCAATTTTTAACTTTAAATTATCTATGTCTCTTACGTTTACTATTTTATCAAAGACAAATTCCGTCTGTAACGCATAGTCTCTGAAACTACTGGATAGATTTTCATAGAGTTTTTTTTTTTTAATGGGTAGAGAATTTTCCGGGCGTTTTAGGGTATGATTATGTCAAATTAGGGGTAGGGGACCCCCTTTTAATGGGTTCACAAATCTAAAATTCTTCCATGTTTTATCTCTCCTTATAAAAAATTAAAGCTAATTAATTTGAATAATGAAATAATTAAATCTCTCAAATGAAAAATAATAAATATTGTTATATATAATTAATTTTTTTTTTTTTGACTGACTTTCCTAAGAATAAATAAAATTCTTTCTCCCTATATTTATGGAATAAACATCGTCTTAAAATTAGCATTTATAAAATGAGGATCGTTTATGCGAGTGACCCTTTTGACATATAAACAACGAAATAATCCTGTCATTTCCGATTCTAATAAATTTTCTAGAGGAAAGAGAATTTTTTGGTTGGAGATTGCGACGTTTGTCAATCGACATCAATTCGCACACACGTCATCTCTCTCTCTGTGTGGCGAAGCGAAGGACTCCAGGACATCGACACATCTGATCTCAAGGTTGTGCCCCATCTTTAAACTTAATCAAAATGAGCTTGTATTTCTTGTTATTAACATTTAAATATCCGGCGACGACGACGACGACGTTTGTTTTTTTTTGTAATTTACATAATAAAAGAGAGAGTTGTCCCTGAACTTATCAATGTCTGGTTTCTGCAAATCTTCAAATCTCCGAGGCTTTCGTAAAAAAAAAAAAAAAAAAAAAAAAATAGCCACCACATGACCTCCTTGTTTGTTTATTGATAGAACAGATACATCTGCTTTTTTATTTTGGACTGCATAAGCCCACCTACCGGGCTACCCGTGTGTACTGGCTGACACTCACTTGAGTTCGGGTCATCATCCTTGAGGACGGACTCTCTCAGCATTTTAGACATTTTCCTCTCTATTTGATTTAAAAAAAATACTTTCTTTTTTTAAATTTAAAAAAAAAAAAAAAATTTACATATAGCCCAATGGTTCCCAAACTTTTTCGGTTCCCCTAATATATCAGAATTTTTCCGGGGCTAATGTTTGCAATTTTATTTAATAAATAATTAAAACTCCTGACGTTATTTTTCGACTAATAGCGAAAAATTGATTAAATATTTTATATAGGAAAATTTTAGCGGCGCCCCAAGAGAGCAGCTGAGGCGCCCTGGGGTGCCGCGGCGCACAATTTGGGAACACTGGTATAGGTTATAAAGAAGCAGTTTTTTTTCACAAATTTTCCCGCCCCTAAAATTTGCCACGCGTGCCTCTTCGTAAATACGTTCCTGATTTGCTCGTGAGGTATTAATTTTATTGTGAAATAAACGAATTTGACGTTTACATTGTCTTGAAACTTGTTTTAAAATGTTGGTATTTTTAATTTTATTATCGATACAGGTTGGCATTACTGTATTTTATTTCTAGAAAAAGTCATTTACTTAATCACTCACTCTCTGTTGTGCTTAGGAAATCGTGTTATTTCTTAGTAAACTGGAGTATTTGAAGATGGCAATGGAAAATGATATCGTCTATGCTTTGTTGGAATGTCATGAGTAGAGACCGGATTTTAAGCAAAATGCTTATTGCTGAATTTTATAAGCAACCATTAGATATTTAATTTCTATACGAATTAGGAAAAACTAAGTGCATTGAGATTGCATTTTTTATGCTTTTTTTGCTTTTTTTGAGTTTTCGTGCTTTTTTCCCTTTCGTGCTTATTTTAACTTATTTTACGAATATTTATAATTTTTTTTTTTTTTTTTTTTATTAAAAAACTTTTTTCCCATTCACACACGCATACACCAGGGACGTATATAAGGGGGGGGCGCCCCCCCAAAATAAAAATTTTCCAAAAACACCGCAGTGTGAAAAAATAGAGCCCTGTAAAAAAAATTTTTCCGCAGGGTGAAAAAATTTGGTCCTGCAAAAAAAAAATTTTCGCAGGGCGGGGCGGAATAAATTTCCGTTTCTTTAAAAAAAAAATTTGTATACGCCATTGGTATGAGTAAAAATTGCTTATTAGATGCTTTTTTTCAACTTTAATGCTTATTTAACAACTTTTTATTCAAGTTTTTTATGCTTTTTTAAGCACTTTTTTTTCCATTTTTTAATGCTTTTTTGTCCGGTCTCTAGTCATGAGAGATGCGCCAGAAATTGAAAACAGAAACAAAAGAGAGGCTCCAGTCAAGGGAAACGTTCCATACATAAAAGGAAAAAATGTTTTTGAGGTCATATTCATGTTCCTAGGCTCCAATTTGGTGAGAATTAACCATTTTTGTTTAGGAAAGATAAAACTTTTTTTTTCTAGGCCAGTATTATAGAAATATTTTTCTTATCATTCAGATGATTTTGAACACAAACAGATACATGATATGAATCTTAAAAAAAAAGTATACAGAAAACTCTGAGACTGAAATAAATATGATGATACATATAGACAGACTGTAATTCAATCTTTATCGGTTTTCAAGATAGGAAACCCAAATAACAGATCTATTATTAATTATAAACCATTATCATTTATTAAAAATACAAAGTTTCGATTGCTTATTCTGCAGTCGTTTTCAAGTACTGTGCACTTGCTCTGACGTGAAATTAGAAGCATTTTATAGGCAAAATCTTGCTTTGATGATGGTGTCTAGCAGGGGGGGGACAAGTCAATGGAGCGATTTGGTGTGCTTTTTGAGATATAGTTCCTATGTTCAGAATGAATATAACTGGCGCTGGCGTATGGTGGTGCTAGTGTCGCCTGGGTGGATCGCTGGCGCATGCGCAGGAGACACATTTGTTCCCATTGGCCCATCCATGCATTACGGTTATTTTCAAAAAAACCAGCGAATAACTGTCATTTCAAGCATATGAAACAAAGTCAATGTGTTTACTGATCAAAATTGTCAACGATTGAATTTCTTCAAATATACAAAATCAGGTTGGTTTTTTAGCTCAATTTATTTGTTTTGGCATTTCAAAAAATATAAATATATATTTGTTCGTACAGCATGTAACCGGAGAGGAAAAGATATGTGCCGAGCTCCAGATATCCAGGAACGAAAAATATAAAAATGTTTTGTTTTCCACTGAACATACAGCTTCGAGATTCATGGATACAAATTATACAGTAAATAATCCTGATTTCTTTAACAAATCAACAAATATTCATACTCATTACGAGGTTTGCTCCGAGCATTTCAAAATTGAACAATTCCAAAATTAATAATAATTATCCTATAATTATAAATATATTGTATATTTTTTTCGAATTTTTTATGAACAACAATAATGTTTACTTTAGTCATTTTTAATTTTAATGAATATATATGTTATGTTAATTTGGAATTTTATGCTTTTTATTAGAGGTTGACTGGAAAAAAGAAATATTTTATATGCTTTTGTTATATTTATTTTAATAATAGTATTAAATCTATTGTATATTTTTTTTTTTAATTTTAATAAATATATATGTTAACTTGTAACTTTATGCTTTTTATTTAAATTGGAGAAAAACCATTCACTTAACAATTTTATTCATTTGGGTGAGAAACCATATAGATACGATATAGTTTTATTCAGAGTATTTTATTCATTCGGGAGAAAAGCCTTTCATGTTTCACTGGCGCTGCCGTTAAGAGGCGCTGTATGCAGTCGTTCTAAACCGATTTTTTAACACTCCATTTTTTCACTACGTGATGTCCCTTCCCGTTTATTCCCTGGTGTCTAGCTTCATTAGAATGATTATAGTTGTCGCTAACTTCAATGTGGAGAATAAATTTAACACAAATCTATATCATTTTAATAAATAATTACAATTTAACGCCAAATTTTAAAATTTCAGTTTTTCTCTGACTTTCTTTATTAGAAATTCTTATAAAAACAAATTTTTAAATTAATATCTAACAAAACGGAACTATGTTGATTTTATCTCTCAAATTGAAAATCGACATATTTTTCTTTATTTTATTTAAATTTTATTAAATTGTATTAAATTGATTAAAATGATATGAATTTGTGTTAAATTTTATTTAGAAATGTATAAATTATTTCATATTAAATGTTTAATAAATTAGAGTATCAATGCTACTAACTTCACGTAGGTCACTTAGAGGTTAGAATCGGAGCAAGTGCACAGTACTTGAAAACAACGACTGCAGAATAATTAGTCGAAACGTTGTATTTTGAAAAAATAATTAATACAAAATGTGGTCTATAATTAAAAGCACCCAGAATTATTTTATAAATCCCCTCTCTTTGAGTAAACAAAACAAAACAAAAGCAACAAGAGAAAGTTAAAAGGAATGCAGCACACACGATGTTGGAGGCGAAAAAGTTTGCAAGCAAGTGAGTGAGAGACAGAGACGACCTCCAAAGTCAAAACAAAAATAATAGCCGGCGCTCGAATCTGCGTGGATAATTGGAAGCGCGGTGAAGGAACAAAGAACAAGACACGCACACAATATTGTGCACGCACAAGGCCATGGTCATCATAAAGCACAACAACAACAGCAACAACAACGCGACATTATAACGATGGCCACCGAGAGAGAGAGAGAGAAATAACAAAAACGCCCACCAACGCGTGCCAACTCAAGAAGGTGTATGGAGTTTTTTCCATTTTTTTTTTTTTACTCCAGCACCACCTTCTCTCTTTCCAATTGGATACTTGACAAGAGGCGTGGCTAAACTTTTCGAATTTTATATTAAAGAGGGAGAGATGTTTAAAAAACTCGTCAATTAA
Organism: Euborellia annulipes; assembly: GCA_023213315.1. Classification (NCBI taxonomy): domain Eukaryota; kingdom Metazoa; phylum Arthropoda; class Insecta; order Dermaptera; family Anisolabididae; genus Euborellia; species Euborellia annulipes. The sequence goes on along the minus strand of JAKCPI010002092.1, from coordinate 78,541 downwards.
AAAACAAGAATGAGGTTATGCAGCAATATTCAGTGATCAATTTAAGAATTTTATCCACTTCTCCATTACACAATTCTAACAATTGGGCACATAATTTAATATGCTTTATAATTTACGTTAAGGCGGCTACCTGCACACCTAACAGCAAATTTGACAAGAATGCACTTGCAAGCCCGAGCTATTGTTACAGCAGCTGACGTACTTAAGGAGACAATGGCTAAGCTGTGGATTACGGAGTCCTGAAGTCTCAACACAACTCTCGGGTTCGGATCCAGCTTGCCGCATATAATTCAAACATTGCCGAAGTCTCCTCATAGGGTAGGAAAGTGGGAAAAAATCTCACCCCACAAGTGCCTTAAAATGAGGATTGCTCTGACTGGGTAACCGAGGAACTGCCCGGGTGGCTGAGAAGGAGCTGCAACTCCGACTAGGTAACCCGGGATCTGAAAAAGGTTGTGGGCCGGGTGGCTGAGGAAGAGCAATACCTCATAAAATCCAATCCATATCCATGAACAGCAGCCGACGTGTTGCATTCTTGAGCTGTTCCAGCCCTAGGAGTAAAAATTGATGGAACACCAGATCGTTTGAATCAAGTAAGCTTTTACTTAAATCGTGCTGGTTTTATTTTATGGACAGTGTTCTGAAATTTTCGGGGCTAATCATAGATTTATACCTATTGTAATTGAGAGTGTTTCAAAAAAAAATGATTTTTGGATTGAGTAAAAACTTTATAAAATAAAGGAATATATTCATTAGAAAACTGAAGCGTCTGTAGGAGCAAGCATTTTAATTGTGCAAGCCGCTTGATACTCGATTGAATTTTAATCATGCACAAGCAAAACTCTCGGCCATTTGATATTTATATTAATTCATTTAAAATTTCAATTTAAATATTAATTTGTGAGTTATTTCTTGTTATCTTTGAATAAATAACCTTGCGAGTTTGACATTTTTAGGTTAATTTTTTCGGCATAAGCTGTTGCTTGCACAAGCTACAAGGGACATGCTGGTACAATTGCATGCTTGTCAAGTGTGTAGCCGTCTTTAAAGAGGATATTCCGGAATATTGTTAAGCATTCAGAATCTTTACTTTTTGGCTGCCTCTTATCAGCCACCACTTCTTAATTAAATATACACCAGCTTTCTAATTTATATAATCTTTGTGATTTCATCTTCAAATAAGGATCAGTGTTTTAAAAAAGATGAGAACACTGACACAAACTTGGTCTATGGCAGGAAAATGATAAGATACTACCCAAAGATCCCTATTGAGAAGCATTTCAGGGCAAATGATCTATTAATTTATTATTGGAAGTGGGCAGGATCCAAGAAGAGGAGATATGGTGTCCACTTGACAAGAAGAAGATTGGACTAGATTCGCCAAGTAAAGAAGAGTTTGAAGGCATCTGGGAAAGTGATAAATAAAAATTGGTCACAGTTCCGTTTAATGAAGACATACTATTTAATTATTATATTTGGTGGATTATTATATTTATCACACAGAACAAGACCGGTTATCGCTTATTCTGTGAATCGTTTTGCACTAAATATACAAAAAAACATTATTTGAAAGAAACAAAGAATAGTGGAGTTATATGCAAATCAGTTTAGACACAATGGGCGGGCGATTTGCGAGAAAAAACGCAAGTGAAAGAGTGAAACGCGATTTTATGCGACGTTGCCACACTGGTCTGAGTCACGTGACTTAATATGGCCGGCTGACATTTTCGTGATTTTTTTTGTCTTTCTTTGATGATTAAAAACATGAAAAAAAAGTTTTTTTTTTTAAGATAAGGTAAGACTTTCTAGTTTTAAAATAAATAAATTCTGAGTGAGATCTCTCCACATCCACTTCACAAGTTGATTATTTGTAAATACATTTCCTAACAATTTGTCTTTTACTTGTGTTGTGTCAACTAAAAATCCATCCTCTTAAAGTAAAAAGCATTCACTATTTATTATTAAAAATTAAAAAAAAAAAAAAGAGTTTTCAAGGCGTTTGTCCTTATTGATATTTTAATCACATAAATATGTAAATTGAAGAGGAAATGTTTTTGTTTCCTTTTTTTTTTTTTTTTTTTAACTTGTAAATTCAGAACATGAATATTCCCCCTCCACCACCCCGACTTTCTTTTAATTAGCTACTATTCATTCAAAATTGGTCATTTTAAATTTTAAATAACTTTTTGTTTTGTGTATTGCCTGCCTATGTGTGTGTGTGTGTGTGTTGTTTTGTATTTCTCTCTCTCTCTCTCTATTTATGAGAATACACTCTCATAGGGTCACGTGTTTGAAGGAATATGCGGAAAGTGAAAAGGGACCTCTTGTATGTTTCTTTAACACTCACAGCTTTTTTTCAACATTCACACTCACATACACACAGTCTTTTCGGCAACTCAGGTCATTTAAGACTTTAAACGTTAACTGTTATTTAGTAATATATCTCTTGAGGGTCCAGACATTGTTATTTAAGCTATTTGGTATCCAAATGGCTTAAATAAAATCATCAAACTGCCTGGGATCCGAACCCGCGACCCTTGGTAACTAAAAGGCCAGCACACTACCAACTAAACCACGGCCCGAGGGCTTATAGATATTTGATTGTAGAGGAGAATTTCCTGAACATTAATGACCAAAACCACTTTGATATCTCAAAAACTAAAAAAAAGTTACAGCCTTTCAAAGTTATAGATATAAAAAACGGGATTTTGAACAAAACGCATTTAAATACAAAAAATAAATCGAATATTTTGTAATATTTATCGGATTCTCATCGCTAAAATTAACGAATAAACCTGTATAGAAAATATTGAAGAATAAGTATATTGAACCGAAACCCAAAAATCGATATTTTTGACCTAATTCGACTAAAATGCCCGTACAGTGGGCGCCAAAAGTGTCTGATCTGTTCGAAAATGGAGCTTTGAACTTAGGCAACCAAAATGCTTAGCTTTCAGCAGTGTTATAATTTTCCCCTTCAGTTGAATTAAAAAAAGAGTTATTTATTTATTTTTAAAAATATTGGTTTGGTTGACTAAGCTCAGGTCTCTATTCTCGCATCATGCACTGTACAGTGAGGGACAATATTATGCGTTTTCTCCTTGTGATTATTTCATTGTTTTTATAAAAGAAAATGAAAATCTTTATTGGAATACCTTCTAGGTTTGAACTATGAAAGTTTCCATTAAAAAATATATAATATTTTGAAATAATAACAAGTAGAAAACGCATAGGTGGAACTTAATATTGTCCCTCACTCTACCTATAATTTTACTTCGCCGACAAGAGGTCCCTTTTCACTTTAGGCATCACATATAGGAATTGCGTAAAATAAACTGATTGGGGAAACCGAAATTTCTTTTCCTATTAAGACATTACATTGGTGGAAATTAAAGAATTTAGTTAATTTTAAGCCCCCCCCCCTTGCTTTGAAAAGAGAAGGGGGGGGGGTGGAATTTGTCCTCTATCACACAGTAGTCTCGTAGTTCAAAGGTCCATCAACAAGCAAGCAATAATTTCACTCACACACGTCATTAAATAAGGAAACGCTTGCTCAATGATCTATTTATAAATTAATATTTCCAATTCATAAAAATAAAATCTGCTCTGATGTGAGTCAAAATGCCATTCTGAAATTTGCTTTAGTCTTTAGACAGAATGAAATGAGTTTGCATTGCGCACTGATTATTATTTTCTAACATTTATTATGCAAGCTATTCTTTCTGCTCATGGAGGGTGGCAACAAATGACAAATACTTTTTTTTTCTTTATGTATTTATTTTATTTGCAAAATTGACGTTTCGGTAACCATCCTCAAAGCTGTGCAAATAGAATCTCTTATAATAAATACATAAAGAAATAAGTATTTCTCATTAATATTATAATACATAACAGCGTTTTATAATCAAACTAGCCGCACCGCCCGCCTGCAGCGGACTCTCGTCTTTTCTTAATCAAGTATCGCAATTTTTCAGTCAACTCTTCAGGCAATAAAAATACATATCTGGCTTATTAAAAATTACTACTCTCCTGTCTTAAACAAAATATATATAATGGCAGGGTGTCCATGTATCTGCCTTGATCCAATCCGAGTTCCATCCTCGATCTCTTTAAGAAAAAAATTTAACTGGTCGCACAGCACACAAACTTCTCCTACCTTCGGTAATCGAAAGTTGTGCTCTCTGCTTGTCACACCAGATTTTTTTGTGTTGAGATATGTATTTTCTTTTCGTTTAATCAAAATCGTTTTAGTGAATTTTGAGAAAATCAGAAAAAAAAAAAAACTGAAAAAGTAAAGTACTAGAACTCTTAAGAGAAAGTAAAATCAATTATATAAAATTTTTATTATTTTTCATTTGAAAGATTTAATTATTTAATTAATTTGCATTCATGTTTCATTAGTTAAGACAATGCTCTCCAATGGGCAAATTCTGAATTTTTGGCGACTGACTATTTTTCCGGGATTCTCTATAAAAGTAAAAAATTTAGTTTTAAAATTACGGCAAATTGGTCGAACAGAGCGTGACGGTCAGAGAGACGGATTCTCACTCCGCTATATATAGCCAGGGCCGGATCTAGGGGGGGGCAGTGGGTGCATGTGCCCCGGGCGGCAATTAACATTGTTAAAGAAAGATTTACTAAATAAAAGGTAAAATAATATGAATTTTGTATAGAAAATTTTAAGGAGGGGGCGGCAAATTAAATTTTGTCCCCCCTAAAAAATCTCGTAGTTCCGGCCCTGTATATAGCAACAATAAAATTATTCCCCCCTCCCTCCACCCGGATAAGACAAGACAACAAGTGTTTGAAAACGTTGAAGAAATAGAGAAGAGGAAATAATTAGAGTCTACTCCCGGGATGATTCATGTAAATTACAATATAGATTGAATGTGTGTAGGTGTAAATAGTAGATGAGGGAGGGAGGGGGAAGGGGGAGAGGGGGCAGGACACCTGTGCTTACACCTGCGTTAGTTGGTTTCATTCATCTTCCAACTTCCCGCCCGCCTGCCCTTTGTATGTGTGGGTCTTCTTCATTCTTATATATTCAGATTTCTTCTTCCTTCTTCTATTGACATAGTTATTTTACGAGAGAGAGAGAGAGGGGGTGGGGGAAGCGGCTTTCAAATTAAAAAGAAAAACAGATATTTCATATTTTACTAAAAAAAAAAAGAAGGGGTTTGCTCAATAATATTCCTCACAAAATTGTTATATAACTTTCATTTTGTTATCTAATATCCCTTTTTGATAATTTCAACTACCCACTTAAAAGCATTGGTGGGGGATGGAGGCGTAGATTTCTTTCTTTTCATGCATGCATGATATGTTATACAATAGATATAGAATATAATCTATATATAATAGCGGAGTGTCCGTCTGTCCGTCCACTCTGTTTGATCTACTTGGCGTTGGAATTTTGAAACCAAATTTTATTTAGTAAGAACATATAAATCATTTTTTTTTTTATATCAATTTTATATACAAGATTATTAATTACAGGAAAATTATTTTTTAATTCATAAAGTTACGATTTCTCCCATAGGAAATGTATAGAGTAGTATTTATATATTCTTTGCATTGATGTATTCTATGAATGTAAACAGGCACTGGATTGGAATAGTAATAATAATTTTAACTAGTTATGAGAAGTGGCTGTAGACTTTGAATTGGGTATAGGAGACTTTACAGCCAAGGAATTAAATAAAAAAACTTTTATTTAATTATTAACCGTCGACGTTTCGGTCGCAAGTCACGACCTTCCTCAGGAGCCTTGTATTCTAACAATTAATCGTTTTGAGGAAGGTCGTGACTTGCGACCGAAACGTCGAAGGTTAATAATTAAATAAAAGTTTTTTTATTTAATTCCTTGGCTGCAAAGTCTCCTATACCCAATAATAATTTTATTTACATAATTAAGGAAAGGTAAGCCCCGGGCTTGGTGTAGTTGGTAGCGTGCCTACCTCCTATACCAAACGTCGCGGGTTCGAACTCCAGGCAGTCTGATGATTTTATTTAAGCCATTTGGATACCAGATGGCTTAAATAGAAATGCCTGGACCCCCAATAGAGATATATTAAGTATAGTTTAAAGCCTTATATGGCCCAAGTTGCCGAAAAGACTGTGTGTAAGTGGGAATGAAAAAAAGAAAAGGCAAGGGTCCGCCGCAGGCGGGCCCGAGCCAGCTAAGGCTGGCGGCGCGGCTAGTTATAATAAAAAAAAGGAGAAATTTAATCCGATCTCCTCTTTTTTTTTTTATTGACTGGACCAATATCTTGTTGATGTTTTGTCCCCGCCCCCTCCCCCCCTCCCCCCATTCCCTGTCAAAACTTGTCACGTTCATTGTATAGAAAAAGAGAAGTTTCAAGAAGAAGGATGTTCCAAAGGGAGTTAGTTAGTTGATAAAACCCACCCAGTCACACACACACACAACACACACACATAACGCTTTACACACCATTCATTCATTCATTCATAAGTTGGCCATTCACGATTCACGCCAACGCCTGAAAAACTCACCCCACCCTCTCTCTCTCTCTCTCTCTCTCTCTCTTCTTACATACTAACTATCAATTCTATTTTATTATTATCTGGCTAAAACATTCAGGAATTTATATTTGTGATGAATAATAATAGATTAGAAAAAAAAAAAAAAAACATTTTCACTTCTATCTTTCCTATCAAGTACAAGAATCAAGTGTGCTTCAAAACATTTCAATGGCAAAATGAGAATATACATTTTTAAAGAGCACTAAAAATTGATCTTCTGAATTTCTAGTCAAAATCGTTTGAGCGAATTTCTACGATATAATCGAAAAAGGCCAACTGATAAAGTGCTATCAGTAAAGTATTAGTACTGTTTACATTTTGATTCAAAAGCTTCGGGTCACCTGCCATGGAGGTGTCTAAGCATTTAAATATATAATTTCCAATTCTTGTGAACTCTTTGTCGTTATTTACGATCTATCTTGTGTCATAGACATGTCCAAATATGGACTAAAATTTAGAGAAATAACCACTTAGTTTATTTGAAGCAGTCAACATTCAAAATGCAAGGTGCTATATCCAACTAAATATATCTCGACATCGAATTTTTGACATGACAAGCAAAACTTTCTCTCCAAATATATTAACATATAAGGTAAGAGAAAGTAAAATGAATATTTTATATTCCCCATATTTTTTAATTAGTTACTCTTATTTGAGGAGGAATATAGCTGACGTTCGGGTATGCAAAAGGAGAAAAAATGAGTTTATTTTTTTTTTTAGATTCCAATAGGCCTACTATGATTTATATTTAACCTAGAAAAGGAAATTCTATTTATACACATTTTGTATTTACTTTACGAGTATATCCTATAGCCTATGCAATTTCTTAGAATGACTCCATACTCTACTAACTTAAACAATACTCTCTATCTTTTTCCCTAAACACCTTTTCTACGAAAAGTCTTATTTTTTATTATATAATATATCCTATGTGATCATAAGAGAAAAATTTCTAAAAGCGTGTGAATGAAAAACAAAAAAAAAAATGAAAGGAAAAATAATTGAGGGATTAGAAGTGAATCTTAAAATATCTTTGCAACTTCTATTAGTAAAAAAAAAAAATTATTTTGGGGCGGGTTGCTTCACTTCTAGTCAACTAGCCGATAGTAACGATTAAAGCCATGAACTTGTAAAATGAGTTTTTAATAACCTAACCTAACCTTTAGTTGTCATTTTTGTCTTGGATTGTTTTGAATATTTTTATAACGTTGATCTTTAAATAAATATAAATTATATAATAAAGAAAATTAATTAATTAAAAAAAAAATAATAAAGTCTAAATTATTACTACTATTATTATTTAATTATTTTAATTTATTTTAAGTGGATTGAAAGAAAATGGCGACAAAAGGTGGCCATCTACTAAAGCTTTGGCGCTGAGATCGCCCTGCACAATTCACAAATTATGCACATTTTCCGGGGCCAAGTTTCAAACAAACAGAATGCAAGTTATGCACCTAGCCTGACAAAAAATGAAACAAACAGAATGCAGGCCAAAATGTGTATATTATACTGCAATGGCAAGCGAAACGAACAGATCTATAGGTGAAGGCAGAAGAACTAAAATAACGTTTCTCTCGTTCTTTTGAACTAATCCAAAAGTTAATGAGGATCGAAGAAATTATTTTAATTAAAAGACAATAATTTATCATTTTATTTATAAATTAAGCGTGTCAAGTGTTTTTTTTTTTTTTTTTTTATTTCAATTGATTATTTCGTTATATCTAAAGAAACTTTTCATCATAATAATAAAAATAAATTTAGAATACATTTTTTTATCTTAATAACATAATTTAATCTCTACAATGTTAATAAGTTCATTGAGAGTTTATCATAAACAAATAAGGATTGATGATCGAATCGAAATAAAAATTCACTTCACTTCCTATTTTATTTCAAATTAAATACAAAAAAAAAAAAAAAAAAAAAAAGTTAAAAATTCATTGTGTGGTTTTATGACACGATCAGAAACTTTTTTGGATCGTAGGTTCAACTGAAATTTTCAGAATATTCATGTATTAATCGGTTTTTAATCTTAATTTAATAATTGAAATGAATGATAATGAAATCAATTGTATTGTATTAAATTAAATGAGAAAAATATTTATTTAGTATTTTTTTTTTTTTTTTTAAACATTCACACTTTTTTCTCATTCACACACACATTCATCAGTCTTTTCCAACTTACCATTTAAGATTTGAGATAACCGTTGTAGAAATATATCTATTGTGGCAGATTTATTTACCATCTGTATCCAGATCTTAAATAAATATTTTATTTAATCATTTTAAATTATTTAAAATTATATTTTATCAATTTAAAAATTAATATTAATCTCACAATTATTTTTTATAATTCGTTATATCTATTAAATTTTAACTTTTCTATTTTTGTCTCATTACATAACTTTAGCACCTTTAGCATAACACAATAAAAGAAAAATTTTCATCAAATATTCTTTAAAAACTTTGATCAAAGGACACATCTCGTTGCCCTTTCGGTAGGAAATTGACCAAAATATCCTTTGAAAGAAACTATTCAAATATTTACAACATATGGCCTACTTTTTTGGAAGGTTAATTCTTTCATCTAACTGAAATCAGGCGTTATTCATTTTAACACCTCCTTGCCTCAAATTGCTATTCTGTAAGCAAGAACTTTAACTCCAAAACGTTAACATTTAGTCAATAGTATTAAAAATTAATGTCATATCTAGGAGGTGCCTTTGATATTTTAACGTATTAATGCATAAAAATAGCGTTTTTAGCCTAAAAACAGGTCTATTCTCTAAAAACAGCCGTTAAAATTTAAAATAAACAAATGGGTGTTAAAAAGTAATGTAAAAACAATCAGCGTTAAAAAAATGCTATTATCTAAACCAAGTTTTAACAGCGACGTTAACATGTTGCTTTTCAAAGCTATCAAAATTAATTCCTTGCCTCAAATAGCTATTTTGTAAACAAAAACTTTAAAGCCAAAGCGTTAATATTTAGTCAATAGTGTTAAAAATTAATGTCATGTCTAGAGGGTGCCTTTAATATTTTAACGTCGTATTTAACCTAAAAAGTAAGGTTTTGATAGCTTTAAAATAAAAGCAACATGTTAACGTCGCTGTTAAAACTTTGTTTAGAGAACATTTTTAACGCTGATGTTATTACATTACTTTTTAACACCCAATTTATGATGTTTTTAGAGAATAGACCTGATAGTTCTCGAAGGTTAAGCATGTTCTTGTTTAATATATCGATGATTTGTTATCTGCCGGATAAATTTGCTAGTTGACTAGAAGTGAAGCAATCGGCTTATTAGCGGGGAAGTAAAAGTAATTTATTAGATCAAACAAGATGTTAATCCAAATGATTACATGAAACATGTTGCTAATAGGTATCGACGATATCACACTCTGATATGTGTGTGTGTGCGTGATGACCGTCTGGACCGGCGCCAATGTGCTTTGCTCTCTCTCTCTCTCTCTCTCTCTCTCTTTGCACTTTTTGCCCTGATTATATATGCTATATATTTTAACCCGAGTGATTTGCAAACTGGCGGGATTGAAAAATATAATCAGGCGCTGCTTCCTTCAGCAGATTTGTTATCAGAATAACGCCGCCGACGTTATTATATCAGAGACTGAATGCAATGCCATGCCTAGCGAGAGAAATATTTAATTCAGAAATAAAAATAGACAAACGTTTCGGATACCATCATCAGTGTCATCATCATACATTGACGCACTAATGATGATCGAAACGTTTAGGCTGAATAAAGCGTAAAGGTGATCAAATACCAAAAAATTAGAAAGAACAAGAGTTGAGATGATTTCCTCGAATTTAGTCGATCGTCGCCTATAGCAAATTCTTCTTTGTAGAGTGAGTGTGTCACGCAAATTTCAAATCTGGTTATGCACATGTGAGTGATATTTAGTGTGCACATGTGCATTAACAGATTTGACACACTCTACAAAGGAGAAGAATTTGTTATAAAAAAGTGTCGATCGAATAAATTCAAGGAAATCTAATAATATTGAATATACTATATTCTCAAATGATAATATCAAGTAAATTTCAACTTTCTTGTACAGTGAGCGCCACAATTAAGTCCCCACCTGATAGCTTTAGCCTTAAGTATGTGGTATAGAATATGGTAAATGATGAAATAATTTTAAATTTGAAAAGGTAAAATAAAATCATCTGTACCAGATTTGACGTTTTACCCTATCGGTCATTAAAATTATTTTACTATACACCATATACTTAAGGCTAAAACTATCAGGTGGGGACTTAATTGTTGGCGCTCACTGTACTGTATATCCATCCACCAGAATGATTTATTGTGAGGATTTTTATATTGCTTTGGAAACAAAAACTTATTACATGCTCTGAAGATGGTCTTAATCATGACCGAAACGTCAGCCTTGAGGCCTTAATAAATGAAATTGCTATTCTTTTTACTTATTCATCAACTATAAAATCTGCATCATTCATTATTAATATTTAATTATTTTAGGTTGGTTTTTGATTTCATAGAAATATAAAAAACATCATGCCCAAATTGCATAATACATCAGTTATAGTTGATGGATATACAGTACAGGATAAAAGAGTTGAAATTTACTTGATGATTATCATATGGGAGATTTATTAGATTTCCTTGAATTAAGTCGAACACTACTCTTAAAATTCAATGATGTTTAGTTACATCATACTAACTGATTAATCTTAAAAATCGTTAAATTTTAAGATACTTCTCTGACATGAGAGATAATTGGAACCTTTCAAATGAAATGGAATAAAATGCTTATTTCCCATGAGAACTAACGCCATCTCTTGCCGCCTAGAGTAACCAGCTTCTCAATCGGTTAATAACGGTTTTTCGAGACTCGCTCCTTAATATTTTTATCAAATCTAAAGACTGAAGATGGCTCTTAAATAGAACCGAAACGTCTCTGGTCTAGAATCTACACCCAGAGTCTTTTTATTGGCTTCCTCTGCCCACAATTATTCATATCGATATATATATACATCAAAGCCACTACTTTGGATAAGAACTAATGAAATGATAAGCTTTCAATTTGTAAAAACTCGCTGAACACCGAGTGGAAAACGCGGAATTAAAGACTCGTTTCATTTCTTTAAACGAAAAATTTCAGAATTTGCCCATTGGAAAGCATTGAGCTTTATGAAAAATTAAAGCCAAATAAAATTAATTAAAATCTCTCAAATGAAAAATTATAAAAATTGTTATATAATTAAATTTTTTTTTTCCTTAGAGAGATCGGGGGATGGAACCCGGATTCGGCGGGCGTAGTTGATTTTAATAAATAAATACCGCCTGATTTGGAAACTTAGATCGCGCAAAGAGAGGTTCAGTGCAAACGGGGAAATTTGCTCAGTCATATATTAAAATCTCAAGTGCAAAGAAAAAAAAAACATGTTAACGTTAATCAGTTGAAGACAAAAAAAATATATATATAATTAGCATTTTTTTTCCCAAAGGAATTTTTCCTTATGCAGATGTATATATATATATATAAACCAATACACAATGGAATCGGAAATGAAAGAATCTGTGACTCACCCAGATGTCTGATTCAGTGACTGTGTTGTCGGTGTATAAAGCAAGTAAAGGTGCTGTTAATGGATGAGATTCTCGCAATTTCGATGCGATCAATAAACAAGAGGCGCCAAGAAGTTGTAAACGTCGTCGAAGTACAGAACAAGTGGCTAGGAATCGGTCCAAAATATTCGTGGACAATGGAAACACTTCATCTTGACATTTCTGCTCTTCACACACCTAAAAAAAGAGAAATACGTTATTTATTATTACATAGTATAAGCTTCAAACGAGTGTTAAAAATTAAAACAATTGGGAGAATTAGTTGGAAAATATTATTTAAAAGAAAAAAATAAATGTCATGTCAAGAGGATGCCGTGTTTAGTGAATAAAAATGGCGTCTTTAACCTAAAAAAGTTAGGTTATGTATGATTTTGACAGATTTGAGATAAAAGCAACACATTTCAGATCTACTTGATCTGTGAAAGCTGTATCAGAAATATTAATACACATATATAGAGATTAATATATTGATAAATTCTTTGTTAATGGAAAAAGTCACTCTGGGCCTTTTCCCTTCAAAAAATTTTGCTGTTAAAATAAGATAATATTTTAGAAGTAATATTTATACTTACAGTTTTGAGATATCATCGTTTTGTTAATAATATTAATTTTAGAATATAAAATATTTTATTAAAAATAAATAAATAAAGTGAACTGTCAAATAGCTATTCAACAAATCAAGTTAGTAATGCGCATGCGCGAGAGATTATCAAGGGGTTTACGTAGCTATCTTCATATGGATCATTCGTGCCTAAATTACCGTCGCACGGTTGGAGGCCAAAAAGAATATAACTTTGTGTTAAAAATTAAATTGTTAAAACTTGATTTAGAAAATCGATTTACTTTTTAACAGCCATGTTAAATTTTAACGTCTGTTTTTAGAGAATAGTAATGTGTCACGATAACTAGTTTTTGTTTATTCTCCTTTAATTTAAAAAGAAATTAATTCAATTGAAAGACAAAGGGCTTTATCAAGTTATATAACAAGTGTTTGTCTTTACAAAAGGCTTGATTAAAAAAAAAATCTGGTGTGACTAGTCGCACATTATTATTATTTTCATCAAATCGAATTTTTGACATGAATACAATACTTTCTTTATTTTTTTTTTTATAGAAAAATCTGCATCCGCATACCGTCCAATGAATCTTTGCTTTTCACTCAAAGTATTGTGTATTATTTATTTATAAACAAAAATATAATTTGATATTCAAAGTATTTCCCTTCACTTATGTCATCATTGTATTTAAATAAGGAAAACAAAAATATTCACATTCACCATTGAAGGACATAATTTAGGGACGACGAAAAGGGAAGGAAAGTCAACCAACCGGCCCATTAAAACAAAACAAAAAACTTGATAAGAAAACTGATAAAATATTCATTTAAAGCTCGCTCCACAAAGTATTTGGGTGGGGGAACCGTCCTTTACAATTGATCTCTTATTTATTAATATAATAATAAAGGGATATGGATGACGTCATCCATATAAAAGAGGAGAGGAGGGGGGGGGAGTTTACAGGTGGGGAAAGGCAATGAATGGGTCAGAGACTTCTAGATGACACATTTAAATATTCATAGCCGGACTTTTGCAAACTGCCTGCGTGACGTGACATTGTTTCATAATGATTTCAATTTAAATTTTTCATCTCTCGTTTATTATTATCATACTGGTATAAAACAAGGGGATATTTGTCGAGAGAATAGATAAAACAAGAAGAAACGAAGCTAATGCCGGTTTATTCATTGAGGCAACGTTTCGGTCCTAGATTTTGACCTTCATCAGGGCTCTGTCAAAAACACTTGTCCTCGAGACGGGAGGGTTTTATGCACTTTTTAAAATTCAATTCAATTCAGGGTTCTTTTTCAAATACTATTTAATTTATATTATAAATACGGAAAAGGTAGCAGACGAGATTAAATATATATATATATATATATATATATATATATATATATATATATATATATATATAAAAAGAGAGTAAAAAATTGTTGACGTTTCGGTCGCTAATCACGACTTTCCTCAGGATATAGAGTATTGGATTTTTAACGAACTTAGACCACAACAAATTGTGCTATATACATCCTTCGAATTACTTTTCCAACCATTTGTGATTGTCAAGCACTCTCTTTTCAAATTCGAATCAAATTAACTTAATTATTTATTCTTAATGATCAATTTGAATAACGAGCACGGATTAAAGTTCACTGAATTCTTTTTTTTTTTTTATTATTTACATAAATACCTAATATTTAAATAAATATAAATGTCGAATAAAATTAAACTCGATATTTTGATTTTATAACCTGGTCGTACATAATTAGAGAGCGCCCCCTCCCCCTCCCCCCCTCGCCTGCTCTTGAATTCCTTCAGATGGGGGATTTTTTGGGATAACGTCGCGCCCGGCCTTGGGATTGGGACGTTCAGTCCAGGCTGATGGTCTGCTCTGATAAAAGAGCTGTGGGCTGTATCTTTGATAACGCCATCACCATTTCCCTCTCTCTCTTTAGTAATGCAAACCTAAAGGCATTCCATTTGATATTAAATAGGATATGTGATGTGCGCTATCACGCCAACTTTGAAGGTTTTATTAAAATCAGTAAATCAAAAAATTAGTAATAATTAGGTTATAGAGGTGGCAATTATATTAATGACAACCTCTTTGATCATAATTTATAGGGAATTGAAATTATACCCTAGGTCAGGGGTCGGCAACCTGCGGCTCTTTAGTTCCATACGCAACATAGTAATTTTTGGCAGGCAGGAAAAAATTCAGTGTCCCTAAAAAAAAGGTAAAATGATTTCCATGAACGGAGAAGGGCGTAAAATTTTGTTCCGCAAAAACAAAATTTTCCCGCAGGACGGAAAACTAAAGTTCCGCAAAAAAAAAAAAATAATAAATAAATTAGCTCAGGGCGGAAAAATTTCGTGCCCCTAAAAAAAAAAGATAAACGGCAGGGGCAAGGAGAAATTAAAAAAAAATTTTTTGAGTTCACCCACCCCCCCGAAAAAAATATCTATATACGCCCCTTGGCAAGAAAAAAAACTTGCGGTTCTTCAAAAACTTTGAAATTTTTTAAATAGTAATTTTTGGCTCTTCACTCAAAAGGTTACCGACCCCTGCCCTAGGTTATATATTTCAAATATTACATTACCCTAGGTGTATAATTTCAATTGCCGATCTTATCATATTTCAACTAGTGCCTACGGTCGCCAATTTAATTAATATTTTTACTTGAAATCTCTAAAATGGCCAAGTTGAGATGAAAAGGTTTTTAATTTTTTTTTTTTTATTGTAGCTTTCATTTACCCTGAGGATGGCAATTGTCCGATACCGACAACCCGACTGCAATCTCAAACATTTTCAGCAAACGTTTCAGCCTTGATTAAAGGGCTTTACATCTTCGGAGTTGTTAATTGTCATTATATCAGGGTTGTTCACCGCCCTGGTTTTAATTGGCAAAAACTCCACTTTCTTTGTGTTCTGGGCTTGCCCCGCCAGATTTTTTTGTTTCGTGATATGCTTTTTACACCATCTATATTAACACTTTGAATAAACCGAAAGTGGCACTTTAAACTAGGAAGTATTTTATTTAACCGGAAAGCCCTTTTATTTTGAACCCCCTGCACGTTTCAACAAAAACAAAACATTGTTCATTCATCATATTTTATTTAAACAAAAATTTGTCTAAAACAAAAAAAAAAAGAAACATGCTCTTTAACAACATGGCAACAATCTTGTTGTTATTCTTCTAACTGCTGAGCATGGCGGGGGGGGGGGGGGCTATTACTTAAGACTTTAGTGAGGCAGGAAGTCCCCTCCCGCCCTCCCGCCCTTTGAATAATGCATTCGTTCGCAATTTACATTTTTTTTTTTTTTTTTTTGTGATCCCGCCCCTGAATTTTTTGACAAAGGAAAAGAATATTATTAAAAATATTTGAAAAGGAAAGTAGATTAACTTCTTAACGATGTTTTTTTTATTTACATACAGTATAATGACATAAGATTTTTATTGAATAACTAGCCGCTTTGCCAGCTTGCGGCGGCCCCTCTTAATCAAGTGCCGCAATTTTTCAGTCAACTTGTTTCAGGGAATTTATTAATAAAAAAATGTATGTCTGGCTTATTAAAATATTGAAGGAATTTTTCTATATAATAATGACGGAGAGTCCGTCTGTCTGTCTGTCACTCGATCCGAGTCACATCCCCGATCTCTCTAAGGAAAAAAATAAATTAAAATTTAATTATATAACAAATTTTATTATTTTACATTTGAGGGATTTAATTAATTAATATTTTAATTGGCTTTAATTTTTCATTTGACTTTAAATATTTGTAAGAAAGACACAAATCAATGCTTTCCAATGGCCAAATTCTGTATTTTCTGGAGTTATTTGCCCTTCCCTTTTTGAGAATTTGGGTACTTTCTCTGGACTCTCCATAACTATGACTGTAAAATTTCGTTTTAAAATTTTAACGGGAAATTGGTTAAACAGAGAGTGACAGACGGACACTCCGCTGGCCGAGCAGCTAGTCAAGGTTTTAGAAGCCAATTGTAAGAAATTCTCTAACATAGAGATTCGAGTTCGAATCCAGAATGGGCAGAATTTTGTTTTTTCGTAAAAACTTATCTCATACTAGCAGACGAGTAATGAATGATTATAACATTATAGATGAATGAAGAATTTAGCTGGCAGGCAGTTTTATTTTTAGTTTGAGTTACAGGTTTTGATAAATAAAGGAAGGATATAGTGGAGAGGGGAGATAAGAGAAAATCGCTTTGCCCGGGACTCGCTAGACCATGTTTGTTTGTTGCATTCAATTAAATAAAAAAAAAAAAAAAAAATACTATGTACTCAAGACGTTTTTATTATGTCGTTGGGTGACGTTTCGGAAACAGGTCTAGGCCATCTTCGGTGTTGAATTGGCATCCAAACCACTTACATTTTTGACTTAGCACGGTTAAAAATCTTGTTTATTTTATAATCTTTGATTATATATATATCGACTATGTTAATTTTAAGCAGAATGCCAATCAAGTGTTAAAATTATATCGAAATAATCTATATATACAATAACTGAGTGTCCGTCTGTCTGTCACCATCTTCTCGTAATTTTGCCGTCTTATAGAGGACGTTCCAGGAAAAATACTCGCGTGCGCAAATTCCCAAAAGAAGGCCCAAAAAATGAATTTTGCCCATTGGAAAGCATTGAGTTTGTCTTGTCTTTATGAAAAATTCAATCCAAATGAAAAATTATAATTAATTAAAATAATAAATAATTAAATTAAAAATAAATAAATAATTAAATTAAATTAAATTAAAATAATAAACAATTAAATTCTCTCAAATGAAAAATAATGAAAATTGTTATTTAATAAAATTTTAAATTTAAATTGCCACAAAGAAAAGACCTAAAATTAGAAAATGTTCTAAATGGCGAGCAAGCAACAAAGTCTAAACAAAATAATTTGTTAAAACTTTCATGTTTATATTTAGTTGCTTTCAAAAGAGAAAAACTATTTCTTTGTTTTGTTTAAAAAAAAAAAATGAAAAATTGGTGCCATTTGTAAAAAATAAAATAATAATAAGACGTAAGTAAAAGTAAATAGGCATTTATTTAATTATATAATCATTGAATGAATGAATGAATGAGTTCAATGAATGAATGAATGAATCAAAAGGAATTTTAAACTGTTTGAGTATTTAATTACCTTACTTGTCAAGGTAAAGAAAAGTATTTAAAAAAAAAAAAGAAAGAAATTCTGATAGCTTAACAGAGAGCATAGAGGGGTTTTGAGTCACACCACATCCTCCTTATCATTATCAGCTGATAAAAACCACAAGCCAGGGACGGGGAAGGGTTTTTGTTGCCTTGTGGGAAGGGAAAAAGCTCCCCCCGCCGAAGACGGGCGTGCCAGATAGTTGGTCCATTATTTGCTTATTTTAATTGGCCTAAGATTATTATTTATTTATTTATCTAGTGAAATATTAGTTAGATAATGGGGTCTTGGGTTGAGGGAACCGGTTCCCGAGGGAGAGATCGAGTCGGGCGAATGCACAATCCCTTTGAGACCGGTTCTTAACCTTTACATTTTTCTGGTATTCAATAATTAATGGTGAAGAGGGAATCGATAAAAATCCCCCTGGGGATAGAAACTCTTTAACAATCTATATGTATTTAATAGCGGAGTGTCCGTCCGTCTGTCCATTTGCCAATCTCAAATTTCCCGTGATTTTTAAAAGAAATTTTGCAGTGGAGGCCCAAAAATTCAGAAATTAGACCATTAGAAAGCATTGAGTTTGTCTTGCTCTATAGAAAAATTAAAATCAAATGAAAAAGTAAAGCCAATTAAAATTAATTAAAATAATTAAATCTCTCAAATGAAAAATAATACAAATAGATATATAATTAAATTATTATTATTATTTTTCATTAGAGAGATCGGGGATGGGGCTCGGATTGGATAAAGACAGACAGACGGACACTCCGCCATTATTTTTATAGTTTTATTATTATTATTAGGGGATTTTTAATCATAGACCACATTTTTGTAATAAATATTTATTAAAAATATATAACGTTTCGACTGTTTATTCTGCAGCCGTTATCAAGTACTGTGCACTTGCTCCGACTCAAGTGAACCAACTGTCATGTCTAGGGATATGGTATCGAAAAAAGTATCGATACTTGTACTTGGTATCGTATCGAAAGGAAAGTATCGATACCACTAAGTATCGATAGTATTTTTTTAGGTATGAGTATTTTTTCTTTTTTTTAAGACTTTTCGGCATATTAGGCTCGTGTTGTCGATTAAAGGGCAGACGGGAAGATCAGTACGATATATGCCACTGTGTCTTCAGAGTAATGAACACCAGGAGGACGGGGTGATTCGCAGCTTGCTAGCGTGTGGTGGTCCCGAGTGATTTTTTTTTCTTTTTCGGGAATTTCTCAATCAAAATACCGTCTTTGTCAAAATAAAAGTCTATGCAATTAGTTTACAATTTATAATTTGCCTTTTATATTTCATATATTTTCGCACTTTTAAATTTAGTGTGGACAAATTACAAAAAAAAAAAAGTTAAAATAGAAATTTAACATTATTATATTAATATTAAAGAGTTTTTTATTAAAAAGTATCAAATTTTCCATTATTAATAATTAATTATTTGAGACATGATGAAATAAATTATATTCCACAAATATTCAACTTTGTGTTATATATCCACTTTCTATACATAAAGAAAAAAAAAAACAAAGATTTGGATCTTCTTTTTTTAAAAGAATAAGAGTGAAAAAAAAAAAAAAAAAATTATGCGATATTCTTTGCAGAATCGTGATTAAAATATTGATGTAATGTTTAAATGTACAAATTCCAAAAAAAAAAAAATTATATTTGAATGAGTAATACTCATTCGATACCGGCAATCAAGTACTCATATGAGTAAAGTATCGAAAAAAAGTAGCGAGTAAAAAAAGTACTAGTATCGGATCAAAAGTATCGATACTAGCAAGTATCGATACTTTTTTCGTGTCTCTATATATAAATACTGTACAACGTTTCGACTGCTTATTCTGCAGCCGTTATCAAGTACTGTGCACTTGCTCCGACTCAAGTAAACTTACTATCATGTCCGTTAGGTGCCTTTTTATATACATTTAATACAAAAATGAGGTCTATGATTAAAAATTCCCCTAATAATAATATTTCAAACCACAAAAGCTTTAATAAACATATTTATAGTTTGTTCTTAAGGGATAAGAGGGTTGATTTTTTAATATCGCTCCTAAATGGAAGAGTGACACAACTCAAAAATATTCAACTTTGAGATAAAAATCTGGCGTGACTGGTCGCACAGCACACACAACTTTCTCTCACCTTCGGCAATCGAAAGTTGTGTTCTGTGCGACAGTCACACAAGATTTTTTTTGTCGACACATGATTTAGTTTTCCACCGATACATTATAATTCAAGATATAAATTTTTTTTTTTTTTAAACATTCACACTTTTTTTCTCATTCACATTTTTCGGCAACCCAGGCCATTTAAGAACAATAATCGTATGATTAATATTATCTCATGGGGGTTCCAGGCAATCTTATTTAAGCCATTTGGTATACCAAATGGCTTAAATTAAATAATCGGACTGCCTAGGGTCCGAACCCACGACTTTTGGTATACGAGGTTAGCACGCCAACCCCTACACCAAGCCCCGAGGGCACGATGTATATACAATAATACTTCAAAGATTGTATATGTAATTTCTTATTTATAAAAATACTTTTATTATGAAAATTTTCTTGATACAAGCATATACTTATATTGAAAATTCTTAGGGATATATAATCTCAAGTGCTTTTAGAGATCTAGTTCCTTGAGAAACTCGTGGTCGAATTTATTGTAAACATTTAAATTGGGTTCGCCTACGCGCGTAATTTGAAGATATTTAAATTTGAAGTACTTTGCCCCCTGGGATGTAGATAACCAGCAAGCAGCAAAGATGAATGAATGATTTATTTGTAAAAAAATTTCAAGGACTTTATTTATTTATTTATCATTAACGAAAAGTGTGGGAAAATGAAATGGATAGTTTTAACAAATCAATAAAAAAAAAAAAGAGAATCTCTTTTTTAAAGCCTGGAGGGGATCATTTGTAAGCTCTTTAACAAGAGAGGGGATTATGTATAGTACACACCTTTTATGTATATAATTACCACGAGTTGTTTCCTTTTTTTATATCAAACAAAACGATATTAGGCTACTCGTTAAATTTTTGCCTTTTTTTTTAGAGTTCAATGGCACAAGAATTCTCTCTTGGGGTCAGAGGTTCGTCGCTTCCCGTTCTGAGCGACAAAAATCTATTTAATCCAAATGTAAAAAAAAGAAATTTCAATTTAATCAGAATAATTTTGTCACAATGTTTCGATCGACATCGAGACTTTCATCATGCAAAAAAAAAGAAAGTTTCGTTGAAGAAAAAGTTTAATTATTTTCGCTATGGTTAAAAAAAAACAAATCAACACAAGTTGAAGGTTTCAAACTCGTAACCGAAACGTCAAATTAAAAATTCATTTATTCTCTCTCTATATACATCATTTATTTATCTCCTTGCTTATTTATTGTTTCATTTTTCAAAAAAAAAAAAAAAAACTTGATTGGCTGTTTTTCCTCTGTCGACGTTTCGGGGACTAAACGTCACCCATCTTCAGGACCGATCTTGTTGGTAGAGCTCGATGGTACTAACTTCCACCTAATTATTGCTGACTACAACGTATTTATATATGGACCCTGTTATGCAATAGTGTATCAAGCGCCCAAAAAAAAAAAAAAAAAAAAAAATTAAAAATTGAGTTAAGCACGGAATATTGTTTCAAATGCTATTTTTTATGAAATATGTCCTAAATTGACAAGAAAAAAATTATATATAATCCAATCAAATCAAAAAAAAAAAAAACTTTAATGTTAATTTTCTCAAAACTCGGTAGGTGGCGCTTGACACACTAATGCGTATCAGGGTCCATTTCAATCCTGCGTTTCTGCGAGTACCATCGAGTGCAGCGTGACGTTTAGTCCCCGAAACGTCGACAGAGGAAAAATAAAATAATTCGGGCCGATAGAAGTCTTGTTTTATTTCGTCTTCAATTATTATTCAAAACGTAGACTCACCGAGTACTGCAGATATTATTCAATAACGAGGTTCAGGCTTTTTCAGTACGCAAATAAAATGGATTTTGAGAACACAAAAAAAAAAAAAAAAAAAACGAAGCCAAGAGGAGGCGGCCAACATTCAAATAAATATAAACAGAGCTATAAATTTCAAGACAGACACCGAAAACCTCTCGGAGTGTTATAGCTTAATAATGAACAAATTTCAATAGTTTCTGTTAGGGCCCTTTCCCCCCCCTTGTTTTTCTTATGTTTTTATGTTTGAAAATAATTCTTGTATAAAAAAAACAACATTTCGATTTTTTAATCATATTTTTATGAAAAGATAATTTTCTATTTTGTTTTATTTTTTTTTTAATGTATTAAAATAACTTAGATCCTAATGTAGAAATGTGAAAAAATACCAATAGATGTCTCTGACTGTTCAGAGATAATCTTTATATAAAGAAAGACAAAATTAAATTTATAATTAATCGCCATGTATGCAGAGGCGTACCGAGGCAGTTGGGGGCCTGGGGCGGCACTAGAAGAGGGGAGGGGGCCTAATATTGAATTTTTTTTTTGGGGGGGGTGCTCATCTTTAAATATCCTTCTCCATACACAAAAATATTTTTAAAATATCGTATATCCCTGAACCCCAAGGGCCCCGGGGCCTCTCAAAAGGAAATTTTCATTAAATTTTGTTCTTACTTGAGCCCCGGGGCCTCTCAAAGGGAAATTTTCATTAAATTTTGCTTTTTTTTATCTAAATTTTTCCGTTTTTTACTTGAGCCCTGAGGGCCCCGGGGCCTCTCAAAGGGAAATTTTCATTAATTTTTTTTTTTTTATAAATATATGGGGGCCTATGCCGGCTCGGGGCCTGGGGCGGACCGCCCCCCCCCCCCCCTCGGTACGCCACTGAATGTATGTTAATAAGAAAATGTTTGGGCATTCTATGGAAAATAAGGTTTGTTCCTGGAGAGGATATCTATATAAAAATCACCTATAGAAAGGTATATATATATAATATATAATGTAAAACTTATATAAATAATTTTTAAAAATGTTAAATGTTAAAATGTAAACCCGACACTGAGGAAGACAAGCTGGAAGATGTCGAAACCTACATTGGTTTGTTAACCTTTTAAAATAAATATGATTTTTTTAAAAATTGTTTTTATTTGCGTACTGAAAAAGCCTGAACCTCGTTATTCAATTATTATTATTAATAGACCTGAATGAGATTGAATTTTGAAAAATAACCATTTAAAATGCACAGAGCCTATAGAAATTTTTTTTACTTATGAAATGCAAGTGTTGTGTGTGTTAAGTCACACCAGATTTAATAGAGTGCAAAGGGGGTTGTTCTTTCTCCCTTGCTTGTTGTTAGTTAAACAACATGTTTTCAAGAGGGAGAGGGAGAGGGGGCATTGTCCCTTGTTCCTAAGCAGAGGACCAGAAAACTTCTTTCTCTCTCTCCCTCTAACGATTCAAGGAATGCGGGACAAAAAAAAAAAAAAAAAAAAAAGCCGAACCGAAATCGCTTTGCTGCCGCTGCTTCTTCTTGCACTTGCATGACTAGAAATAAAAAAAGGTGATTCGTGCATATTTTCTAGACAACTTCTCTCTCCTCACACCAACAACAACAACAACAACCTGATTTAATTTAAAAAGAAAAATCTCAATAGAGGAAGGGACCTGTTAAAAGGGTGTGAAAGAATTGACAAGGGTCGGGAGGGCGGGGGTGGGGGTGGGGGGGGGCGACACCTGTTCATTGCCATTTGCGCTTGAGAAATACACGAATTTTTAAAACATCGATTCAACTAATCTATAATTCAGTAATTATTAATATATTTTATCAGGAGAACGTCGTCCCAAAATAAAAATAAAAAGCCCAATGGCGGTAAGCCAAAGTGGCAGAATAAAAGAATAATAAAAAATCCGTTGAGTGATCGCACAGCACACACTTTCTTACTTTGTTTGACAAGTTGTGTTCTGTGATTGTCACGCCAGAATTTTTGTGTCGACATATAAGGTTGTCAAATAACTCCTTTTTACTTTCTCTTACCTCTATATATATGTTAATATATAGAGAAAGTATTGGATTCATGTCAAAAATTCGATGTCGAGATTTTGATGGATCTTTACGTTTTGAGGTCCCCTGAGTCCAAAAAAGTGGTTTTCGCTTTCGCGACATGGTCTGTCTGTGTGTGTGTGTGTGTGTGTGTGTGTTCACTTTTAAGCATGAAGGAATTGAGCTATGAGGCTGAAATTTTATATTTAAGTTAAACACCCCTCGGGACCGGAAAAATAAGCTTTTAATCAAAATCGGCCAAAGAGTACTAGTACTTTACTGATGTACTTTTTCAGTTTTTTTTCGATTTTCTCAAAATTCGCTCTAACGATTTTGATTAAAATTCAAAAATCAATTATTTTTTAGATGCTCTTTAAAATGTATATTCTCATTTTGCCCTCAAAATTGTTTGAAGCACACTTTACTCTTGTGCTTCATAGGAAAGATAGGAGAAATGGTTGCCATGGTTACAAAATATAAATATTTTCCCATGTTTATAATTTTGACATCTTAAATTTCTAATATATTGGCGGAAACTAAATATATGTCGACACGAAAAATCTGGTGTGACAAGCACAGAACACAACTTTCGATTACCGAAGGTAAGAGAAAGTTGTGTGCTGTGCGCCAGTCACACCAGATTTTTGTCTTTTGAATTTCGCGGCTATGTACAAAGTGCCACAGAGCTTGTATATGACAAAACTATACATCATTTGAAAGGTCTTGACATAACCTACAAAACGACACTATGCATGATTAGTTTGGATATTGCGTTCAACAGTTATAGACGTGTAAACATGGAGTTCACTAACACCGAAAGAAATTCGCGCTATTTTAAAGTTTTCCTTCGTTAAAGACAAATCCGCTAGAGAAACGTTCCGTGAGATTAATGGTGTTTTGGGGGATGGTACTCTATCACTTCGAACCGCGGAGGAATGGTTTCGACGATTCAGAGCCGGCGAAAGACCTGTGACGACGAATACCGATCAAATCATGGAAAACATCCAGTTATAATATATTAAATTTTTTTGTTTTTCAACACTCACATTTTTCGGCAAATTAAGCCATTTTAGACTTTTAACGATACCCGTTATTTGTGAATAAATGCATGCATTGGGGGGTCCAGGCATTCTTAGTTAAGCCATTTGATATACAATTTGGCTTAAATTAAATCCTCGGGATTACCTAGGATCCGAACCCGCGACCCTCAGGATAGAAGGCAGGCTCTCTACCAACTACACCAAGCCCGAGAGCATATATTAAAATTCACAACCTTCTTTCCTACGACGACAAAGAGTAAAGTGTGCTTCAAACAATTTCAATAGCAAAATGAGAATATACATTTTAAAGAGCATCTAAAAAATAATTGATTTTTTTAATTTTAAACAAAATTGTTTGACCGAATTTTGAGAAAATCGTAAAAAGTGCATCAGTAAAGTACTAGTACTCTTTGGCTGATTTTGTTCAAAAGCTTCGTGTCACGTCCCATGGGGATGTTAACTTAAATATAAAATTTCAATTTCATAGCTCTTTTCGTTCTTGAGATATTTTGTTCACAGACAGACCATGTTGCGAAAAACACTTTGGGATTTAAGGGACTTCAAAACATGTATATCCATCAAAAATTCGACATGGAATTTTTGACATGACCAATGCTTTCTCTCTATATACCATATATCTTTAATATATAAAATAAGAGAAAATTAATGAATTAAATTCGATACGGACTGATGATGAGACATTAAAAATATCTCGAAACGTCTCCGGAGTAGAGAAGCATATAAAGGCTTTTTATTTGGCTGAACCTGCCCTATCAAAATCTATACATTCACAGCCACCAAATCTTATTTATTTTAGACAGTAAAAATGTTTGTAAATGAATAGTTAATGGCCCACTGGACCCTACAATGAAATTTAAAAAAAAAAAAACTTTCCATAGAGGCAATTTAATCCCTTAAAACATGACTAATCTGGGTCAGTGGGATTTTATAGGGAAACAAAAACGTTTAAAAAAGTTATTTTTCTCTATCATTCGAACAATATAGTTTCTAATCTACGGCCCCCCAATGGACGGCCATTAATTCGGTAGGCGATAGAGAAAAGATAAAAAAAAAAAAAAGAAACGACCCAGAAATGTCTCATTGACTGATGGCAGTTTTGTTTGATTTGTTTTCTTATTATTCAACAAATTTTAAAAATTAGAAAAATCTGGCGCACACAACTTTCTCTTTGAATACGCTACTAATTGAAAGTTGTGTGCTGTGCTGCTTGTCACACCAGATAGTTTCCACAGAAATATTAGAATTCAAAAGGGTTTTTTATTTCCTACCCTATATATGAAATATATAGAGAGAGAAAGTATTGCGATCATGTCAAAAATTCGATGTCGAGATTTTGATGGATATACATGTTTTGAGGTCCCCTGAGTCCAAAAAGTGGGTCCCGCAAATTGGTCTGTGTGTGTGTGTGTGTGTGTGTGTGTGTCTTGTGTGTGTGTGTGTGTGTGTGTGTGTGTGTGGACAGATTTTTAGCATGAAGGAGTTGAGCTAGAGGATTGAAATTTTATATTTAACTTAGGTACCTTTGAAGAATCTCAAAATAAGCTTTTGAACAAAATCGGCCAAAAGTACTAGTACTTTACTGATGTACTTTTTCAGTTTTTTCGATTTTCTCAAAATTCCCTCCAAGATTTTTTTAAAATTCATAAATCAACTATTTTTTAGATGCTCTTTAAAATGTATATTCTCATTTTGCCGTTGAAATCTTCTGAAGACCACTTTACTCTTGTTCTTCATAGGAAAGATAGAAATGGTTGATGGTAACGGAATTTAAATCTTTTTCTTTTTATTAGATTAAAAATCAATTATTATAAATTCCCATTTATTTTTTATTTCTGTTTTAATTGTTTCAAAGAAAACATATATATATATCTCTCCACTTGCAAACATTATCGCCTCTCTCTACTCTTTTTAAATTCCCTTTCCACCTTATCTTCGCATAGGAACAATGTTAATTTCCTATAGGGATTTGTATGTTAATTTCGATTCAAAAGGGGGTCCCCTTTGGAACTTTTTAGGCATTTAAAATTTTTTTTTCCAATTCTTATGAAATTTTGTATTTATTTACGATTCTATATTGTGTATAAAATGTCCAAATATGAGATTAAAATTTTGAAAAATAACCATAGTTTATTTGAAGCAGTCAACATTTAAAATGCAAGTTTGAAACTAAGGTGCTATGGGAAACTAAATATATCTCGACACAAAAAATCTGTGGACCACACGTCACAACTTTCTCTTACCGAAGGGTAAGAGAAAGTTGTGTGCTGCCAGTCACACCAGATTTTTTTAAATGAATTAAATTCATAAGAGATTATTGGGACATCGAGCTATAATTTTTTTAATGACTTATTAAACAATTATCGTAATTAATTTTTTTGTTATCAAGCAAATACAAAAAAAAAACAATCTGTCTCCCAATAATCTTTAATTTTTTTTTTAATTTAAAAATGAATTTCTTGTTATTATTAATCACATATTAATTAAGAAATTTTTAAAATAAGCTTAGATGATTTATTTAAAAATCAACTGTCAAATTAGTTCAGCATTCTTGCAATAGATGGCAGGCTAGTCTAACAGCCGATCCCCTAATAGCCTATATTTATATGCTTTTATAAAAGATACATAATATATATTTATTGTTAAAAGATAAATGAAAATCAAATATTATT
Organism: Euborellia annulipes; assembly: GCA_023213315.1. NCBI lineage: Eukaryota > Metazoa > Arthropoda > Insecta > Dermaptera > Anisolabididae > Euborellia > Euborellia annulipes. The sequence continues at coordinate 50,928 of JAKCPI010002092.1, read as the reverse complement.
AGCTACCATTCTGACATCTCTTGGCAAATTTTTGAATTACTTGATTTTTTGGGCATACTTTTAATGACACACAACGCCATCTTATCGGGAAAAACATGCGTAACACCTTCGCTCCCGTTCCGCCTTAATATCAAAAAACCTAAGGATTATCTAATAAGCAAATTTCTATAAAAAAAAGACAACATTCTATCAATCTTATTAAAAAAAAAGACTGGCGGAAATTGGCTCAATGAAATATGTGAACTTTATTCTTGTTTTTAACACTTTTATGCAATTTTTTTTTTAATAAAATAAGAGAAAAAAAAAAAAAGTTTCTTCTAGATAGAGATAAATATAATTTTCTAAAGAATAAGCAAAAATGTGATGAGTAGCTGAGCTTATATAATGCAACGCGATAAAGAATGTACATTCTATGGAAAATTAGCTCTTAAAATTCGTATTCGGAAATGGCGCCACCAGTTTTCAATTTGATGGGAAAAAAATCTGATTTTTATCAAAATATCCCAAATATGGTTTTAATAAATAAATATATCTGAATTCCTCTTGCAGTGAATATAAATAAAAATTTATTTTTTATTTGATAAGGATTGAAGAGAAAGAGGGTAGAGGCTTTGCTTTTGCTTTGTTTTGTCATAGCTAGAATAGTTAAATTATGACAACATTCAGATGGGGGAGGGAGATAGCGAGAAATCAAATCGATTGAACAAAACACAACAACAAAGAATTTGATCAAATGATGAGAACAAAAATTTTTTTTTTATTATTTTAAAAAAGTAATAAATTGAATGATAGGCTTATTAAGACTTTCTCTTACCTATATATGTTTATAGAGAGAAAAGAAAAATTTGTTTTGTTGATTTCCGAGTTCAACAAAAAATGATCTGTCTGTAAACAACGAAAATTAGCCAAAGAGCCAACAAAATACATAAGTATTAGTACTCTTTGTGCCAAGTTGTGGCTGTTAAGATGTATGGAGGCAGAGGCAGCCAAGAAAAAATGCCTTGTAATCGGCTGGAAAATTTATTATGTACAGTGCTGGACAATATTAAATCCCACCCAGGCGATTTCTACTTGTGATTATATTATATATTTTTTAATGGAAACTTTCATGGTTCAGATTTTTATTTTCTTTTATAAAAACAATAAAATAATCACAAGTAGAAAACGCATGGGTGGGATTTAATATTGACCCTCACTGTACCATCTTTAGTCTCAACTCAAGAGCAAAAATATACAACAATTTGAAGATGGTACCGAAACGTCTCCAGCTGATTGGTAAAAGCATTCAGAGCATTTTTTCTTAGCTGCCTCTGCCTCCATGCATCCATTCTTTTTCTTCAAAGAGTATTAATAGTTTTTCTTAAATTTTAAATTAAATTTTTTTTAAGAGACTTTTTTTATTAAAATATATATTCTCATTTTGTCCTTAAAATTGTATGAAGGACACACTTCACACTTCTCTTTTCCAAACTTTGTCCCTGAAGAAGGACGAGATTGCTGACCGAAACGTCGAAAAAGTTTTTATTTTATTCACTGCTTGTTAAAATAAACAAATTCTTATATATCTGTCACGCTCAATTTTGAAACTATATTTTTGCAGTCTTATAGAGGACGTTATGGAGAGTTCAGGCAATTTTCCCTCGAGTCTCTAAATTCACAAAAGGGGAAGCGCAAAAAATTTCAAGAAAATGAATTTGTTACAAGATGTGGATTTTATAGCTGGATAATCGTTAATAAGTAAATAAAAGAATAGCAGCTAAAATTATTTAATTTATTGGCCCTCTAGGCTGACGTTTCGGTCTTGGTCAAGACCATCCTCAGAAGGTATGCCTATATTGACACCTGCAAGCTCTGAGGATGGTCTTGACCAAGACCGAAACGTCAGCCTAGAGGGGCCAATAAATTAAATAAAATGAATTTGCCCATTGGAAAGCATTAAGTTGTGTTATTCATACGAAAATTTTAAGTCAAATGAAAAAGTAAAGCCAATTAAAATTAATAATTTAATTAATTAAAATAATAAAATAATTAAATCTCTCAAATGAAAAATAATAAAATTTGTGTTTATTTATTTTTTCCTTAGATCGGGGATGGGGCTCGGATTGGATATTCCCTTTAAGTCAGATATATATTTTTGTTATTAATTGTCTGAAGCGAGTTGACAGGCGAGGGTCCGCCATAGGCGGGCCCGAAATCAGTTGGGGGGGGTCCAGGGGGCGGAGCGGCTTTTATAAAATATTTCAATAATTGCTCTCTCTCTTCTAATTTTATTCATATTCATTGATTCATTCCGCTGATGTCATTGCGTTTGAATGAATGTCAATCGATCATAATTGATATTTATGTCTCCTGATGAATGAATTCAATTTCGCATATTAATTAAGGCCAGCAAGCAAGCAAGCAAGCAGCATCCCTCATTAATTTTTTTTTTTTTCTTCTCTCTCCGATGGTGTATTGACCCACAAGTCGTTCTTTTCAAGGCCTTTCCCTTCCTTTCCCTTCCCTTCCCTTTGACCATTCATTCAAACAACATAAATTTTCTTTCATCCCAAGAAGAATTTTCTCTCTCTCTATTGATTCTAACACGAGCCAAATATTTATTTTTCTAGGTTTGTTTCTTAGCTCATTTTTTTTTCCCCCGCATTCCAAATGCCTCATAGCAAATTATAGGGCTTAGAATGTTTGATATGGACTTGAAAAGTTTAAGAAAAAAAAAAAAACAGTGGTGGATTTCAACTTGAAATTTCAAATAAACACCGATGCCCAGGAAAGGCTGGAGATCCTGGGTTCGATTCCCGGGGGCGTTTGACCTCGCTAATAAAAACACTTGTTAAAAAATAAATTTGAATTTTTTTTTTCTTCCATTCAAGTAAATTTTAATTTAATTTTTAAGCTAATAGAAATATGAGTGAAAAGAAATATTGAATGATTTTACTAAAATTTCACTCTCTCGTCTCTTCTTTTATAAAAATTGAAAGGATTATAATAAAAAGTAAAACCATATCCGGATTAATATTTGATTTAAAAAAAAAAAAAACCTTTTTTGCAATTTCCGAGTTCTTTTGTGTTCATATTAAAAATAAGACAATTAAAGTCAAGTCGTGTAAATTAGCCTTGGTAAATAAAATAAAATAAAATCAATCGGGGAAAAGTTAAGAATACATTCTGAACAAAAAAAAAAAGAGAAAAATAATTGAAATTGATAATTTTCTCCTTTGTTTCTAACCTAAAATTCCACTTGTTGGGATTCAACAATCAAATTTCTTTTGTTTCTAACCAATTGTTGGTTTCGACAATCAATTGACGACAATAAAGACTCAACCACTTGTTGATATTCTTTGAGTTTTTCGAAATAATTTGTTTTCTTGCCTCTTTCTCATCCCGTATCATGCGATAAAAATAAATTGACTAATCGGAAAATGTCGAAAATAATTTCTTTATATAAAAAAAAAGAAATAAATAATCAATAACGTTAATTTTTTAGGCCGGCGCCCCCCACCAGTTAGATTCACATAAGATCTACGGCCCGTAGACTACGGGTATTCCCCAAGGGCGTCCGCAGGATTTTTTGCAGGGGGGGGGGGGCAAGTCACTTCCAGATAAGTTAAAAAAAAAACGTACTTTGATATTAATAATGTTATACATCTCTTAGTATTTAAAGCTTTCTCACCGCGGCAAGGTGGATGTTTACTGAGAAAGGTTTTTTTCTATTTTTTTTTTTGTTTTATACATTTTGGGGGGGGGGGGGTGCCTGGTTGCCCCTGCGGACGCCCATGGTATTCCCTGATTAGTTAATATTTTATTAAAAAAATAAATTTCCTTTGAATAAAAATAAAAATCAAATTACTAAAGACAATGTTATTAACTTAAAAAGTTTTATGAATTATTTGGAATTTATTGAAAAAGACAAAATTACGACAGGATCGAACTTGAGAAGAACAAATTCTAGTTAGCTAATAAGTACAAAAATATTCTCCATTAACACAAAAGATTAAGAACAAAATTGACCATTTTTGTACACACAGTGTGGATCATTAAAAATATAAAATAAAAAGGGGGCTGACTTGGCAAAAATATTTAATTTAGAGATGAAATAATTCTCTGATAGCCCAATAACCCATAGCAAAGTTGTCGATAATTTAATGGGAAAGCAAAATTTTGCTATTTTTTTTTTTTTTTAACATCTAAAGGAATGTATATTTATTATTATATTAAAATGCAATTCCCAACGAAAAAAGTAAAAAATGTGAATAAAGTCTTTTAATTTTTCTTTATTAAAACACCGACTTTTTCAGAGAAAAAAGAAAGAAAGACCGACCAAGCAAAAGAGAGAGTGAACGACAAAATAAGTATTTTGTTGATGATGAATATTTATTAAGAAAATTATTATTATCTAAACAAATAAGTGAATCATATAACGAAAGAGAATTTAAAGGGGGGAGGAAGCAAATTATTCTTTTACCGGCACTACAGAAAAATATTTTAATGATTATTTATATAAAGGTTTTTTGGGCATTCGCCGATTATCGCATGATACGGGATGCGAAATAGGCAAAAAATTCATTTTGAAAAACTAACAATTGGGGTCTCTATTGTTGTCATTGTCGTCTGTTGATTGTCGAAACCAACAATCGGAGGAAATTTGATTGTTGAAGCCCAACAACAAGTGGAATTTAAGGTTAGAAACAAAGGAGAAAATTTTCTTTCTCTCTTATCAAATTTTTTTATTATCATATTATGATTTTATTATATAAATAATAAAGATTTTTTTTTTTTTTTGTTTGTTTTAATAAGTAGAGTATATTTGTTGTTGTGACTTACTTCGAACATCCATTCGGCGACGGTGTTGCGCATCTCGGGGAGTACCTCCGTTATAGCACCACCACCACCATGAACACCTTTTGCCAAATAATTAAGAGGTAATAGGTATTGTTCTTCGCAACGTAATAAATTGTCTAATACCCTATGATCGTTTAATAACGCCGGATCGGGATACGCGTGACATTCTCTCGCATTCTCGACACATAAAAGCTCCATAGTCTCTTAATTAACTTTTGACGTTTTTTTTTTTTTTCTTTAAAAGAAAAAAAAACGTCAATTAAAAAACAAAAAAAAAAAAAAATGTTTCTTTGGATGAATTTTTGTTGAAGTTGCTTGCTCCAAGATTGTGGAGCGAATGTCGTCACCGGGATGGCTGGCTCGTTGCTTGGCAGGCGGCGGCGGGGAGGTGCTGGAAGGGTGGGGATCAGCTGACACTGTGCCTCCACTTCTCCGCCATGACGTCACGACTCTCCTCTCTTCTCGCTTGCCCCTCGGGGCGTTTAAAAATCAACCCCGCCCCCCCAGCCACCACCACCACCGGATGAAATTTTATTTTAGACAAGTTTATAACCTCTTTGACTTTATGTATTTATATTAATTAAGAGGGGGAAGGGGGGAGGGGATCAAATATTTTTGTATTCTTTGTTCAAACAATTGAGTGGGGGGTCGTTCTTCAAAATACAATAAGAATAAATAAATATTCACGCTATTGATAAGCATGTCGCGTTATACGATTAGGAAAATTAAAAATAAAAACACTAAAAATATTTAATCATATGACGTCCCTCCTCCCGTCCCTCCCTCCCCCCATTTTGTAAATAATACAAAAACAAACATTTTTTAATGCTAAAAAAATATAAATTTATACATGTATTAAGGTGGAGTAAAAAAAAAAATTCCAAGACATATGCAGCCAAAATTATTTCTTTTATTGTGACGTTTCGGCCACTGGTTTAAGCCATCTTCAAAGCCGGCGGTGAGAATAAATGAAATTTTAAATTTCATTTGATTTTCATTCAAAATTCCACTTAATTTTCATTCAAAACTTCATTCAACGTTTCGGCCACTGGTTTAGGCCGGAAGTGAGAATAAATGAAATTTTAATTTTCATTCAAAATTTCATTTATTCTCGCCTCTGGCTCTGAAGATAGCCTAAACCAGTGGCCGAAACGTTACAATAAAAGAAATAATTTTGGCTGTATATGTCTTGGAATTTTTTTTTTTTGACCCCGCCTGAAATAATACTTGCATCCACAAAGACATACGTACCTCACAATAAATTTATATAAAATTTTTATTTTTTTATTTATTCCTATTTATAAAACTAGCAATCATTTGGAAAATTGCTCGCTGTGATTAACATTCGCGCCTCCCTTTTTTTTTTTTTTTTTTATAATGGGTGCATAAGGTCCGAAGACCTATAATGACCAGTGGTCACATGCAGCCCCGAAGAAAATAAAAACAAAAGGGGAACTCAACTGCGGGAACTGAGAAGATGCCTGTTGAGATTAGACTTGAAAGTCTGAAGATTGTAGGTTTTGGGGAAGATAGACGCAGGGAGCTTGTTCCAATCACGGGAGGTCATGGGGACAAAGGAAGAATGTACCCCTTAGACTAGTCTGCGCCTCACAGTTTGGAAAACGCTGCACTAGGTGATATGTTTCAATATAAATATTAGAGGAATCAAAGCTCTATTGATTAAACAAGACGTTTCGTCCCTTCTTTAGTTGTCCAAGAGTATTTTTGGAATTAAAGAGTTGTTAAGGATTCAGGATTTATAACATCACTAGCCGCTCCGCCCGCCTTCGGCCTCGCCCTCGCCCCCTGGACCCCCCCTCCAGCCGGCTGCGGCCTTTTCTTCCGGGGGTAGGGGTTAGCGTGCTAACTAACGTCTCGAGTTCGGACCCCAGGCAGTCCGATAATTTTATTTAAAGCATTTGGATACCAAATGGCTTAAATAGAAAAAATGCCTGGAGCCCCCAATAGATATATTTAAACATACGAGTATCGTTAAAAGTCTTAAATGGCCTAAGTTGCCGAAAAGACTGTGTGAATAAGAAAAAAGTGTGAGTGTTAAAAAAAAAAAAATTACTATATTCCAATCTAGTGCATGCTTGAGGATTTGTTTACATTCATAGAATATATAAATGCAAAGAATACTTAAACATTTTTCTAAGAATTAATAACTCAAAAAGTTATAGGAATTTCGGGATGGGAATAATCCCGAGAAGGTTCTCTTTAAGCATATAAAATTTCAGTATAGGTGAAAAAGTGAAGAAAAATCTGCAGCTAGTTGTTTTTCATTATTTTATTTCCCACCACCACGTTGACGTTTCGATCCCGGTTGGGATCATCCTCAGAACTAATGTGTACATTAGTTTGTGTAGTTGTGTATATTAGTTCTGAGGATGATCCCACCGGCGAAACGTCAACGTGGTGGGGGAAAATAAAACAATGAAAAACAACTAGCTGCAGATTTTCTTCACTTTTTCACCTATCCTGATTAAACTACCAGCTATAAGCCCTACGTATCTATATAAAATTTCATTTCAAAATTCCAACCGGAAGTTGGTCAAATAGAGCGTGACAGAGAGACAGACATTAGCGAAGTATATATATTATTGATATATAGATTATAACTCTCTGCATATTTTTAAGGGTCGCTGTCGCTTTAAAAAAAATCTTGAAAAATCAAAATAAAAACAAATAAAAGCCGTTTTAGAGCACATTTTCTATTTTTTTTTTTTTTTATTAAAATGTATTTATCTCTAAAACTGCCTGATGGGAAAATTCTAACTACATATCTGAATTGTGTATAAAAAAATCTATTAGATTCTCTACAAATTTCTTGTGAAGAAAAACCTTGACGACCAGTGTTATTTTTATTACCAAAAATCTGGTGTGAGTGGTCGCACAGCACACAACTTTCTCCTATCTTCGGTAATTGAAAGTTATGTTCTGAGCTTGTCACACCAGATTTTTTTTTTGTATCGACATATATTTAGTTTCCGCTGATATATTAGAATTCAAATTTATAAACATGGGTAAATATTTATATTTTGTTACCATGGCAAATCATTTCTCCTACCTTTCCTATGAAGTACAAGTGCTTCAATTGCAAAATGAGAATATACATTTTAAAACTCGTCATTCATCTTGGGAAGTAAAATTAAAACTTTTCGACTCAGTTGTGGCGGCGACCCTTCTATATGCCTCGGAAGTATGGGCATGCCGATATGTAGACGAACTAGAGTACAATTTATAAAAAAAATTCTGCAAATTCCCAGAAACACCCCGAATCAGAATTACATCAGAATGGAAATCGGAAGAAATCCCATCCTCATAGCTGTAGCTAGGAGAATGTTCTACTGGTGGACGAAGATTCTGAAAATGGAGAGGTCGCGGCTCCCTAGACTGTGCTTTGAAGAACTCTCAAGAACCGACTCACTGCAAAACAACAAAATAGAATGGAACTGGGTAACCCAACTTAAAGACCTACTTCGGCTTGCAGGGAAGTCGGAAATTTGGTCGAGAAGCCCAGAAAGAACACATTCCCACAATATTAGAAAAACTGGAGAGTCAACTTCTCGTAAGGGATCAAGCATGAATGAGAGAATCAAGATTCAATGATTACTACAAAAATTTAATAACAACAAATGAAAGGCTTCGCCAAAAATACCTGGACTTTCAAGTCCCATTGAATTTTTTAAGGATTGCTGCTCGGCTAAGATTGGCTAGTGGGGACCGTCTCAGGGTGTGGGTTAAGGGGTACTGCCTATATTGTTGACCAGACTGAGATCTGTTCAATTTGTAATATGTTTGTGGAGGAAAATTTGTATCACCTTTTTTATGAATGTCCTATGCAGGGGCGCCGGAACGAATTTGAATCAGGGGGGGGGGGGCAGAAAATTTTTTTTAGAAAATTAAAATAATTTAATATGTTCAAATAGTATAAAACAAAAACAAATCTACTATAAAACTTTAAAAATTTTAAATAAAATCACAATTTTAATAAAATTGAAATTTTAAAAAAATTTGCTAGTGATTTTTCAAAAATTTTTGGAAAAAATTTGGAAAAAATCTTCCCCCTTTCTCTTCCTTTTTTTTTTTTTCCCCATTTTTTTTTCTTTTTTTTCTCTTTTCTTTTTTTTTTTTTTCTTCTTCTTTTCTTTATTTCTTTCTCTATTCTTTTTTTTTTTTTTTTTTTTTTTTTTTTTTCTTTTCTTTTTTCTCCTTTTTTCTTCCTCTCTTTTTTTTTTTTCCCCCCCCACAACCCCCCCCCCCTCCCCCTTTTTTTCTCCCTCTCCTTTTTTCTTTTCTCAAAAAATGAATTTCTTACTCTTTTAATTTAGAAGATTTTATTTTTCAAAAGTAAAAATATATCATTTCTAATAATAAATGAAATAAAAGAAGAAATTTTGCCCCCCTCTGCCCCCCCTGTAGGATGCCAGGGGGGGGGGGCAATGTACCCTTGGAAAAAATATTTGCATAAAATCAATACAAATATTGTAAATAGTTTAGAAACATTATTGAATATAAAGAATGAGGATCATTTAAAAAAGTTGTACCACTACATTATAAGCGCCCTAATGCTGCGGGCACAAATAATAAATTAGTATAAGTGTTTTGATAAATATATCTCAATCACTTGAGTTGAATGGCTGTAGATATTCAAATTAGAAACAGGAACGGGAGCCTTCTCAGGAACAGCAGCCAGGATAAATAATAAAAATCTATATTTGGTTGCCGACGTTTCGGGTGCAAGTCGCACCCATCCTCAGGGCAAGCAAAATTGTCAAAATTTCGTACAAGTTGATCGGTACTTAAGAATAAATTCCATGTTTATACATGTATTCGTTAGTATGTACAGCAAAGAAAAACTATTGCAAAGCGTTTTTACAGGCACGACATTCAAATAGCAAAAAAAAAAAAAAAAAAAAAAAAACGAAATTTTGACAATTTTGCTTGCCCTGAGGATGGGTGCGACTTGCACCCGAAACGTCGGCAACGAAATATAGATTTTTATTATTTATCCTGGCTGCTGTTCCTGAGAAGGCTCCCGTTCCTGTTTCTAATTTGTATATCAATCACCTTTGAATACCTAAGTCGGTAAACAAATAAATTTATTTATTTTATTATTTTATATACATTTTAAAGAGCGTCTAAAAAAATTATTGATTGTTGAATTTCAATCAAAATCGTTGGAGTAAATTTTGAAAAAAAAACTGAAAAAGTACATCAGTAAAGTACTAGTACTCTTTGGCCCATTTTGTTTAAAAGCTTTGTGTCACGTCTCAGTGGGGTACCTAACTTAAATATAAAATTTCAACCTCGTAGCTCCTTTCTTTCTTGAGATATTTTGTTCATAGGCACACATTACTCAAAACGTGTATATCCATCAAATTTTCGCAATATTTTTATACATATATAGGTAATAGAAAGTAAAAATAGTTGCTCTCTCTCTCTCATCTTTCATTCCAGAGAAGATGAATAAATGCAAGTTTATGTTAATACATAAAATATTCTTTAATTTTTCTTTCTTTTTTCTCCTTCTTGCAACTTGTTGAACAACTTTGTTTGAGTTTTTTGATATCAATTAGCCTTTAAGTTAGTTGGCTTTAAGTTGCGTTGCTGGTTTTACTAAACATCAAAACGACAAATATGTTCACTAATTAAAAGTGACTGAGTGAGTGAGTGAGAGGGAATTTATTTTTAGTCTTTTGAAACATTCAAACAGAAAATAAACATTCGCTTTTAGTTACTAAGTAATCACATTCAAGAGACAAAATGATTAACTCCACCTTTGCATATGCTGAATAAGTTTCTTTTTTTGATGGATGGGAAATTAAGAAGAGTTTTTTGGACTTCTGAGGTCAATTGATTGGAATCGAGATACGAACTCTTAACTTCTGGGACCAGATGCTAATGCTCTACCTCTGAGCCATAGCTCAAGCTAAGGGCGGTTACAGGGGAGTAATCACCCCCCACCCCCCCGAGATTTGAAAAAAAAAAAAAAATACTTTTTTTCGAAAAAAAAATTTATTTTTAATGTAAAATTTTAAAATTTAATACTTAAAAATTTCATTTGTATTTATATTCTGGCAAAAAAGTACAGAATTACCGAAATTAAGAAAAAATTGTGCGACCAATCACACCAGATTACCCCCCCCCCGACCTCTGGATCCGCCACTGCCTGGTAGCCAGCGGTACTATGTATTCTTTAAAAAAAAAATATATTAATAAATGGACCCTGTTATGCATTAGTGTGTCAAGCGCCAAAAAAAATCTGGTGTGACTTCGCACAGCACACAACTCCTTCTCTTACCTTCGGTAATCGAAAGTTGTGTACTTGTGCTTGTGACACCAGATTTTTTGTGTCGACATATATTTAGTTCCCGACAGTACGGAACATTTGAATTCAGATGTAAAAATTTTATAAGTATGGGAAAATATTTATATTTTGTTACCATGACAACCATTTCTCCTATCTTCCCATATGAAATACAAGAGTAAAGTGGTCTCAGAAGATTTCAATCGCAAAATGAGAATATACATATTTAAAGAGCATCTAAAAAATAATTGATTTTTGAATTTTTAAAAAATCGTTGGAGCAAAATTTTGAGAAAATCGAAAAAAACTGAAAAGTACATCAGAAACTAGTAATCTTTTCCGATTTTATTAAAACTTTTTTTCGGTCCCGGGGGTGTTTAAGTTAAATACAAATTTCAACCTGTAGCTCAATTCCTTCATGCTTAAAATTGACACACACACACCCCACCCACCCACACACCCACCCACACCCCACCCACCCACCCACCCCACACAGACAGACCATTCCGAAACCACTTTTTGATTCAGACCTCAAAAACGGAAGATCCATCAAATCTCGACATCGAATTTTTGACATATCCAATACTTTCCTCTCTATATATATATTACATATATACATAGGTAAGAGAAAGTAAAAATAAAAATTGAGTTAAGCAAGGAATATTGTTTCAAATGCTATTTTACTTTCTCTTACCTATGTATATATGTATATATATATAGAGAGAAAGTATTGGATTCATGTCAAAAATTCGATGTCGAGATTTTGATGGATCTTCACGTTTTGAGGTCCCCTGAATCCAAAAAAGTGGTTTTCGCGACATGGTCTGTCTGTGTGTGTGTGTGGGGTGGGTGTGTGTGTGGGTGTGTGTGTGTTCAATTTTAACATAGGTTGATACGGGTTGAAAATTTATATTTTAACACCCCCGGGACCGGAAAAAATAACTTTTACCAAATCGCCAAAATACTGTATTTACTGATGTACTTTTTTCAGTTTTTTTTTCGATTTTCTCTTTCTCCAACATTTTTTTTTTAATTCAAATCATTATTTTTTTGATTTTAAATCTTTTTTTTTTCTTTTATCCTTTACTCTTGTGTTTCATAGAAGATAGAGGAAATCTTAACAAAATATAAATATTTTCCATACTTATTTTTCTCTGAATTCATGTTCCTACTGTCGGGAACTAAATATATGTCGACACAAAAATCTGGTGACAAGCACAGAACACAACTTTCGATTACCGAAGGTAGAGAAAGTTGTTGTTGCATCACACCAGATTTTTTTATGAAATATGTCCTAAAAAATTTATATTTAATGTTACTTGCTCAATTGACAAAAAAAATGATATATAATCTAATCAAAACGTTAATTTTCTCAAATCTCGGTAGCTGGCGCTTGACACACTAATGCGTAACAGGTCGAATATATACACCCCTAAATGGCCTCTGTAGCCAAAAAACACATTTGAAGTAGATATATGTTTACAAATTCTACAGCTAATGTAGCATAAATAAACTTGGTGCTTTGCCAAGCAGGGGTCTACCCAAAACCGAAAACCATGGCAAGGGGTCTTCGAGACAAAAAAAAAGTTTGGGGACCTCTACTTTATACTTAGATTATTAATGAAGTACGTGTGTTGATTTACATAGAGGAAGGGAGGAGGAGCAGCCAAAAAGTAAAGCCTCCGATTTTATTACAATTAACGAGACGTTTCGGGAAAACTTTATTTTCTCATCTTCAGTCTTTCAAATTGTATCTGTCCCGGAGTTGTTAAAAGGGCACAATACATTAATTATGTATTCTATTTATGGGTGAGTTATTCATTTGACTTGTTTAGTTAAATAAAAAGTATGCCCAAAAAATCAAGTAATTAAAAAATTTGCCAAGAGATGTCAGAATGGTAGCTAATAATATTTAATGCATTTGGTTGATTTTCATTCATCTTTTAACAATAAATGTTGCCCACGGGGCGTGGTGTAGAGGTTAGCGTGCTAACCTCATATACCAAACGTCGCGGGTTCGACCTCAGGCAGTCCGATGATTTTATTTAAGCCATCTGGATACCAGATGGCTTAAATAAAAATGCCTGGACCCCCTAATATATATAAATTCATAAATAACGGATATCGTAAATGTCTTATATGGCCTGAGCTGCCGAAAAGACAGTGTGAATGTGTGTGTGAGTGTGAGTGTGAATGAGAAAAAGTGTGAATGTTTTTTAATAAAAAAAAAACAATAAATGTTATTATATATTATGTATCTTTTATAAAAGCATAAAAATATATAAATATAGGCTAATATGATATCGGCTGTTAGACTAGCCTGCCATCTATTGCAAGAATGCTGAACTAATTTGACAGTTGAATTTTAAATAAATCATCTAAGCTTATTTTAAAAATTTCTTAATTAATATGTGATTAATAATAACAATAAATTCATTTTTAAATTTAAAAAAAAAAAATAAAGATTATTGGCACAGATTGTTTTTTTGTATTTGCTTGATAACAAAAAAATTAATTACGATAATTTTTTAATAAGTCATTAAAACAATTATATCTCGATGTCCCAATAATCTCTTATGAATTTAATTCATTTATAAAAAAAACTGCATTGAAAAATTCCTTATAATAGTCTAGTTTTTTTTTTTTTTTAAGTACGTTTAGACGTCACTCTTGAACCCCCTTAACGACTCCGGGACAGACCGGGATGGAAAAAAAAAAGTTTCGTTAATTGTAATAAAATCGGAGGCTTTAATTTTTGGCTGCTTCTGCTCCCTTCCTTCTACGATAACCGTATATATATAGACCTATTTGGGGTCCAGGCATTCATTTAAATATCCAAATGTCTTAAATAAAATCATCGAATCCGAACCCGCGATCCTTAGTATAGAAGGCAGGCGCGCTACCAAGCCCGAGGGCATTTTTATATCCAAATCATTTCTGGAGAGAGAGATATTTACCCCCCCCCCCTTGCGTAATAAACAAAGAAATTGTTCTCTCAAGGCGTCCGTCAGTACGTGTGCGTGCATTTCATAGTGATTTCATATTTCTTGAATTTATGAGGATCTTTACCCCAAGATTTTTTCCAATAGCATATAACAACAGGAATGTGTGAAATGTTTGTTTTTTTGTTTTCTACAAGAAATAATAATGGTTACGTTTCAAGCTTTATTATATTAAAATACTCTGATGGGATAATAAAGCTTGAAGCTGTTAAACTTTGATTTCTAGTTTTTTTTTTTTTTGGGAATCAACCATTTAAAAAAAATTAAATTTTTTGAATAAATAGTTTGTTTCATTCACCTTTTCTCATACTAGTACAAGAGGAAATTGTTGTTAAAAAAAAACAAAAAAAAACTGGGAAATTTATGACGTGGGAGGAGGCATTTGCCAGGATATTGACATTTGCAAGTTACAATATAGTGGAAGAAAGGAGGCATGCCCCATAGCTCGTGTCCATTTGCAAAAAGGAACGCCCAAAGAGAATTGTTTATTTTCTAAATAACTTGTTCATTTACAGCGAGGGTGCATAACTAGAAAAAAAATCTGCTGTGACTGACGCACAGCACACAACTTTCTCTATGTGTTCTGTGCTTGTCACACCATATTTTAAAAAGATGTAGAATTTAAAAATATGAGAAAATATTTATATTTCGTTACCCACCAATATCTTAAGGGGGTTCAGGAGCGACGTCTAAACGTACTTTAAATTATTATAAGGAATTTTTCAATGCGGTTTTTTTTTTAAATGAATTAAATTCATAAGAGATTATTGGGACATCGAGCTATAATTTTTTTAATGACTTATTAAAAAATTATCGTAATTAATTTTTTTGTTATCAAGCAAATACAAAAAAACAATCTGTCCCAATAATCTTTAATTTTTGTTTAAATTTAAAAATGAATTTATTGTTATTATTAATCACATATTATTCAAGAAATTTTAAAATAAGCTTAGATGATTTATTTAAAAATCAACTGTCAAATTAGTTCAGCATTCTTGCAATAGATGGCAGGCTAGTCTAACAGCTCATATAGTATTAGCCTATATCTGCCCTATATTTATATATTTATATGCTTTTATAAAAGATACATAATATATAATAACATTTATAAAGTATTTATTGTTAAAAGATCAATGAAAATCAACCAAATGCATTAAATATTATTAGCTACCATGCTGACATCTCTTGGCGAATTTTTTAATTACTTGATTTTTTTGGGCATACTTTTGAAGACTACCGTAGTATTATAAAATATTTTTTATAATTTTATTCGTGGCAGATGTCACTTTAATAAAAATAAATCCACCAAGAGGGGCTTTAAGAAATTTATCATATAAATAATTGTAAATTTAAATTAAATTTATTTTTATTAATTTCAAAAACAGGAAAATGGAATATAATTTTCTAAAATATTCCCGATATATAAATAAAAATTGATGATAAGGTGAAGTTGCATGACGGGGGGGGGGAGGGAGGGAGTCAGACAATCCATCTTACGTATATTGCAGTCTAGAGGTCATAATTTGAATGTGATTTGTTATTTAGACATGAGTAACGAGCGAGAGTATGACCGTCTGAGGGTGGAGGGGGGGGATCATGTCCTGTATGTGCCTGCATCGATATCGACAACTGTTTTAAATTTTATAAAGGATCCACCCCCCCCCTCCGCTCCCTCTCTCTTGGGATAAAAAATAAAGATATCAAAGTCAAGTTTTTTTTTTTATTTATTTAAATTTATTTAAAAATCTCTTTTTCAAAAGGGTTTGTTTAAGAATCAGAAAATATGATTAAATTAGAATTTATTTTTTTTTTTATTCAATGTGACTTTTATTTTATATTAGTCTCTGAGTACTTGTATTCCATTTATATGAATAATTTATAACGAGGGGTGGGTGACATTGCAAAGCTGGTTGCTTCACTTATAGTCAACTAGCAAACTTATCTGGAAGATAAGAAATTATATATGGAGCCTGTTATGCAATGGTGTGTCAAAGACCAGACATCGAGTTTTGAGAAAATCAACATTAAAGTTTTTCTGATTTAAATTGTTTTGATTAGATTATATATCATTTTTTTTGTCAATTGTGCAAGTAAATACTGTAATTATTGCAGATATTCATAAATTATCTCTAAAAATACGACTAATTTAGAGAATAAACAATAAAATATAAAAAATTATTATTGCAAAATTCTCCAAGTCCAATATTATATTTGTAAAAATGCTTCAAAGTCTCTTAATAATAAATAAAATAATTTTAGGTTATAATTCAAAAATTAAAACGGAGATATTATTAAAGTTCTTTTATGGTTATATTTAATACTAATAGCTTAGAAACTTTTTATCAAAATTACATTAATCAATTTTAAATAGTAATAATATTTTAAAATAAATACAAAGTATTAACAAAATTTTCTCATCAATTAATTCCTGAATGGAAGTAAACATGGCAACAGTAAATCAAAGTTATAATGAAAGTGACTTAATATTATTTATTTTGTTGTCTTTTCGAAATCGCACTGATCCTCATCTTCATTATCAGGAATAATATCAAAAAATTAAATTTTGACATCTACGAATTTATTTCCCATTTTTCAAAAAAAAAAGGATTTTGGTTTATTTAAGGTAAACAATATATAATATAGGTTAAATAAGTTTTTATTGTTTTTTTTTTTTTTTTTTTTTTTTTTTAAAAAACATTCACACTTTTTTCTCATTCACACTCACACTCACACACATTCACACTGTCTTTTCGGCAGCTCAGGCCATATAAGACATTTACGATAACCGTTATTTATGAATTTATATATATTAGGGTCCAGGCATTTTATTTAAGCCATCTGGTATCCAGATGGCTTAAATAAAATCATCGGACTGCCTGGGGTCCGAACCCGCGACGTTTGGTATATGAGGTTAGCACGCTAATCTCTACACCACGCCCCGTGGGCGTTTTTATTGGTTGTTAACACCATTGTTTTGGCCAAAATGCACTTTTTCTATTTTCCGCCGATCGACGCGCCATCATTTGATTTTCATGCGTTTTGTCGCATCTTTTATTTTTCTTTGTCTTTGCCGCGAATAAGGAAGCCATTCTCTTTCTCCTTTGACTTCCGGCGCATCGTCTCGCATCTCCAATTTGGGATAATTATTTCTTTTATTTTGAGTTTTCTTCACCTGGATTTGGTCCAGCACGGAAGAATATTTGTATCTAAGAAGATACAATTTATTTTTAATCAAAGAAAACCCTAAAGAGGGTTTTTTTTGTATTCAATTTTCTTAAATATAATTTTTTATTCCGTTTCAATACGGTTTTGGTCCGCCTGTTTCCCTTCATTTGTTGGGAAAATTATATTTGAATATCCAGAGTTGGGAGATTTTTACGTTTCCAACACCATTGGGAAACGTCTCCAGTTTTATTCATTTTTGTCCTGCTTCCTATTGTTGTGGTTAACGGAAGCCATCGGAGCTTCAGGAAGCCAGCCAGCATTGAACCGCCGACTGTGATCAACAACGGCCTCCAGCTAAGTTCCTCCCCAAACGAGATAACTTTACTTATTTTCTACTTCTTTGCAATTATTATAAATCTTTTAATCTAATTCCTTTAACTTATATTCAGTGCTCTGCAATTGATTCCTTCTCACACCAATAATCTTTACTGTATAAACCATTTAATATATATATTCATTCAACCTGTATGTTTTGATTTGAGAAATTGGTGACCCCACATTTGTTATTACTTTTAAATTAAAATATTAGCTAAAATATTACTGCCTTCTGATTTCTTTTCCCTTGGGGTGTATTTGGCTCATCCAACCATAAAAAACAACGTGTTAGGAACATAAATCATTATTGCAAAATGAAAATCCTGCATTGAAATATTGTAAAAATAATTTTATGCTCTTACATTAAATATAAATTTTTTAGGACATATTTCATAAAAAATACATACTATTAATCAAAGCATTTGAAACAATATTCCGTGCTTAACTCAATTTTTAATTTTTTGGTCTTTGACACACCATTGCATAACAGGGTCCATATATAGTAAACAAGAAAAATTAAAAAATGATTTTTGTAATTTATACCGGGGCACCTTGGTATTTTATTCGACTCATTAAAAAAGAATTTTTTAGCATGATTTTTGGGGTCGCTACAACCCTTTAAAGTTTTTATTTTTTATTTTTAAAAATGTATTTAATGTCGATTGTTTGAAATTTTGTTAGCTACTTGACCTATGCACAGTGGTCTAGAATGAAAAAAAGTTGGCCAAAAATCGAAAAAAGTTTTAGATTTGATTGAAAATTGCTATATAAGCGTTTTCGATGTCGCTGATTACAAATTTTATAATATTTATATAATTTAATAAATAGCAGTGGCGAATCATATATGGCGGATCACTCGTCAAAAATTGTTGGGTATATGAAATTATGCAAAATGTTGGTCCAAACATTTAAGTAACGTGTTCAAGACCTAGTTCACATCGCACATAGGAGTATTTGTTCAATAAACCCGGACAAAAGTCGAAATCACTAAGTTACTCAAAAGTCGTAATAAAAGTATTGTTCCTCAAGCTATTCAACAGATAACCGGTCCCTCCTAAGGTAGCCATAAACAGGGAAGCTATTTTAAGGGGGGTGGCAATGGGGGGGCGACCGCCCCCGCCCCCAAGGTTTTGGAAGGAAATAGTAAATTCTGAGCTTACTACTTAGATACTGTATTTCAAAACATAAATTGATTCATTTTCAGTCAGAATTTTATGTTTACAAACTATATTACGAAGCCAAAATTTTTGGCATACATTTTTAGTTCAATTTTCAGACAAAAGCATTTTTGTTTATGTGTTTGATCTTTTCTGGCTATTATTTATATATAGGCATAAAATATGGTTATTTGACTATTATATAGCACACTTACATCATCCCTTAAGTCCGACATTTTGTTTTACTTGAAATAATTCATTTTTTTTTTACTCATTAATTTGAAGTAACTGTAAAACAAAATGGGGGATTTAGGGGAAAGATGTAAGAGTGCAATATAATAGTCAAATAACTATATTTTAAGACAGTATATAAATTATAGCCCGACAAGATCAGACACATAAACAAGTGGGCCGCGGACCATGGGTTGGAAACCGCTGCAATAAATAAATACCAAATTTCATACGAATTGGAAACAATTTTTTAAAAGATATAAAAAGTTCCAAAAGAGACTTTCTTTTGAATCGAAATTAACATGCAAATCCCCAAAGGGATTTAATATTGGCTCTATGGAATGAAAAGCCGGAAAGTGAATTTGAAAAATCTGAAATCTTTCCTATGAATGTACAAGAGTAAAGTGGTCTTCAGAAGATTTCAATGACAAAATGAGATTTTTAAAGAGCATGTAAAAAATAACTTCGTTCGGGGGGTGCCTAACTCCTACATGGTTGAAAACACACACACACACACACACACACAGAACACACACACACACACACACACAGACCAATTTGCGTGACCCACTTTTTTGGACTCAGGGGACCTCAAAACATGTATATCCATCAAAATCTCGACATCGAATTTTTGACATGATCGCAATACTTTCTCTCTCTATATATTTCATATATAAGGTAAGAGAAAGTAAAATGTTTTTAATTACAAATTGTTTTGTGTAATAATAGAGTCAGTCAGTCATTGCTGATAATAAGAACAGGACAAGAGAAGAGGGGGGGATTTTAATATCAGCATAATAGAATTTAATACCATCTTAGAATGCAAACAAAGCATTTAAAAGAAATTATTAAAAAAAAAAAAAATAGAAGAAAGGAATTTGAAATTTTCTTTGTCTTTTTAATCTTACCTCTATATATTTATTTATAATATATAGAGAGAGAAAGTCAAAAATTGGATGTCGAGATTTTGACGGATATACACGTTTTGAGGTCCCCTGAATCCAAAAAAGTGGTTTTCGCGACATGGTCTGTCTATGGGTGTGTATCCAATTTAAAGCATGAACGAAATGAGCTAGGAGGCTGAAATCTTATATTTAAATTAGACACTTACCTAAGGCGTGAAAATAAGCTTTTAATCAAAATCGGCCAAAGAGTACTAGTACTTTACTGATGCATTTTTTCAGTTTTTTTTTTTTTTTTTTGATTTTTTTCAAAATTACGATTTTGATTAAAATTCAAAAAACAATTATTTTTTAGATGCCCTTTAAAATGTATAATATACATATTATTAATAAATAACGGATATCGTCCAAGTCTTATATGGCCTGAGTTGCCGAAAAGACTGTGTGAATGTGAGTGTGAATAAGAAAAAATTGTGAATGTTTTTAAAAAACATCAAATCATGAATTCTAATATATCGTCGGAAACTAAATATATCGCTTATTTGCTGCAATATCGTCATAATTCAAAAATCGCCCTTAATGAGTTAGTGGTACAGTAAGGACAAGTAAAAAAAAAAGCTCTATTATCTGGCAGAGTGACATATCTCTTCTTCTTTCTTCGCCTTAATCCCGAGGTGCGGGGTCGGCCGAGGGGATGGAGTTTTTGCCATCGGGAAGGAATAGAACAGGCCGGCCCGTCGCACGGTCTGGCGCCCGTTGAAAATATAGAAGGAAAGAGTCTGGCATGAAAAGAAAAGAAGTACTGCCAGTCCCAGCTAGGGCAGCTCGTGGTCGCCATCCACGTACCCACAAGATGTGGGCCCCTGAGCAAGCAGAATGAAATATCTGAGCTTTTCAAACTCTCAGCATAAAAAGAAGCTTTCTGGAAGATGTACCAGTGATATTCTGAATAATAAAGAATTAATCTGTATTTTTAATTCGAATTTTTACATAAAAATGTTAAAATTTTATTTTGTTTTTTTGATCTCCCAAAAAAAAAAAAAAAAAAATAGAAATTTTGAGTTTAAGTAGAAGAAATTCGATGGCTTAGTGGTAATTATTAGGATTAGGTAGATGTAGGCAGCGAGCAAATGATAAAAAAAAAACTATTTAATTATCGTCGACGTTTTGGAATCACATCCATCCCATCTTCAGGACGATAAACTGTTATGAAGATGGGATTGATTCCGAAACGTCGACGATAATTAAATAGTTTTTTTTTTTTTTATCATTTGCTCGCTGTCTACATCTATCTAATCCTATTCGACACGAAAAATCTGGTGTGACTTTCGATTACCTGAGCGACTAGTCACACCAGATTTCTTTTAACCTGGATCGATGATTTATTTATTATTTGGGTTAAAAGCTTGAAAACGGATCTCCCTTGTTATGAATGATCAATTCATAAATGTATATTAAATGCATCGAGACAAGTTAATATCGAATTCGCACTTGGCGAGGGTCAACTCTCAATATCTACGTAAAAAAAGACAACCTCCCCTCCCCCTCCCCCCCCTCCCCTTGCTCTCAATCGATTCATGAACGTTATTGATGGCCCCCCAAAACAGGATACTGTAAAATATACTGCACTTAGCATTTGATTTGGAAACTGCAACTGCATCATGTATAAATAAATAAATACATGGAATTGAATGTACCCACCTTCCCCCTCCCTCCCTCCCCCTCCCCTCGCATCCTTCGATCTAGAGCAACATACACATTTAAATTTATTTTTGAATAACACATAACATCTAAAAATCAAATGAATGTCATCTTAAAAAAAGAGAGAGGTCACGTGATATATCACAATGGAAAACAACTCAAGGATTAAGGTGCTAATTTGGGAGTTTGAATCTATCGAGCTCAAATCTTTTTTTTAATTAAAACTATTTAAAATATCTACAACTTATTAAAGACCTTTTTTTTGATTTTCGAAAAAATAAAGTTTTTTTTTTAGATTAATCATTAATCATTAAATAAATTAATCATTAATAAATTTTTTTTTATTAAATAAAAGATATTTTTAAAAAATCCGCTCTATAACTTATAGATAATTAAATTAGTAATCATTGTGTTAAAAAATAATTAATTTTTTACCCTTAATTAATTAGCTGGAATCTTTAAAATGAAATGGAATAAATCCCTTGTATCCCTATGGGAAAAACTAACGCCATCTCTTGCCGCCTAGAGTAACTCGGTACTGAATCGTCTTCTAACGGCTTTTTGAGACGCGCACTTTAAGGTTAAAAAAAAAAAAACACTTTTATTTAAGTGGTAGTAGCATTTAAGGTTTGGAAAAAAATACAAAATTTGTTCAAGTTTTATTTTTTTTAAATTATAGTAACTTTCCATTACGTTACAAAGATATTTGGTATCATTTTACAAAGTCAAAGAGATAATTTTGCTTAATTGTTTGAAATACACTTTACTGATGTTGATGATTCATTTTTCAGCTTTTCCTTCAATAGAACCAAAGTTAAATCCCCAAATGGGTATTTGCATGTTAATTTCGATTCAACAGTCCCTTTGGGACTTTTTACACATTTTAAAAAAATGTTTTCCAATTCATATGAAATTTTGTATTTATTTACTATTCTATATTGTATATAAAATGTCCATAGGCGCCGGAACTGGGGGGGGGGCAGGGTAATTGCCCCCTCTAGCATCCCATAGGGGGGACAGAGGGGGGCAAAATTTCTTCTTCTATTTCATTTATTTATTTTTAAAAATGATATATTTTTACTTTTGAAAAATAAAATCTAAATTAAAAAATCTGGTGTGACTGGCGCACAGCACACAACTTTCTCTTACCTTCGGTAATCGAAAGTTGTGTACTGTGCTTGTCTCACCAGATTTTTTGTGTCGACATGTATTTAGTTACCGACAGTAGGGTACATTCGATTTTCAAGATGTAAAATTTATAAGTATGGCAAAATATTTATATGTTGTTACCATGGCAACCATTTCTCCTATCTTCCCTATGGAGTACAAGAGTAAAGTGGTCTTCAGAAGATTTCAATCGCAAAATGAGAATATACATTTTAAAGAGACATCTAAAAAATAATTGATTTTTGAATTTAAAAAAAAATCGTTGGAGCAAATTTTGAGAAAATCGAAAAAAACTGAAAAAGTACATCAGTAAAGTACTAGTACTCTTTGGCCGATTTTGATTAAAAGCTTATTTTTCCGGTCCCGGGAGGTGTTTAACTTAAATATAAAATTTCAACCTCGTAGCTCAATTCCTTCATGCTTAAAATTGAACCGACACACACACACCCACCCACCCACCCACCCACAGACAGACCATGTCGCGAAAACCACTTTTTTGGATTCAGGGGACCTCAAAACGTGAAGATCCATCAAAATCTCGACATCGAATTTTTGACATGAATCCAATACTTTCTCTCTATATATATATTACATATATACATAGGTAAGAGAAAGTAAAAATTTTTATTTTTTTTTTATATTTTTTTATTTTTTTATTATTTATATTTTTTTTTAAAAGACCAAAGGGGGGGGGGGGGGGGGGGAGGGCGGCCCCCCTGCCCCCCTCAGGGGGGAGAGGGGGGGGGGGGGGCTAACTTTTTTTTTTTTATTTTTTTTTTTTTAAAAAAAAGATTTTTTTTTTTTTGAAAAAAAAAATATAAAATTAAAAAAATTAAAAGAGTAAGAAATTTTTTTTTTTTTCTTTTTTCATTTTTTTTTTTCAAATTTTTTCCAAAAATTTTTGATAAAATCACTGGCAAATTTTTTAAAATTTTAATTTTATTAAAAAGGTGATTTTATTTAAAATTTTTAAAGTTTTATAGTAGATTTGTTTTTGTTTTATACTATTTGAACATATTAAACTATTTTAATTTTCTAAAAAAAAAAATTTTGCCCCCCCCCCTGATTCAAATTCGTTTCGGCGCCCCTGAAAATGTCCAAATATGAGATTAAAATTTTTAAAATTTATTTCAAGCAGTCAACATTTTAAATGCAAGTTTGAAACTAAATATATCTCGACACAAAAAATCTGGTGTGACCAGCACCGTGCACAACTTTCTCTTACCGAAGGGTAAGAGAAAGTTGTGTGCTGTACGCCGTAACACCAGATTTTTTTATTTCTCAAATTTGTCTTCAAAGATTTTTAAAATATAAGCAAATAAATCTTTTTTGTTTTGTCCTTGGCATAATCAAAAAATCTATCAATAAAAAATGAATAGACGCAAAATATATGATATGCAAAATGACTGAGGGAGAGGGGAGGGGGAGGGGGAAGGAGATCCCCTCCACCTGGAAGGCTATTTTCATTTTTACTTTCTCTTGCCTATATATGTTGATATATACAGAGAAAAAGTATTGGATTCATGTCAAAAATTCGATGTCGAGATTTTGAAGGATATACACGTTTTGAGGTCCCCTGAATCCAAAAAAGTGGTTTTCGCGACATGGTCTGTCTGTGTGTGTCCACAAAATATCTCAAGAACGGAAAGAGCTACGAGGTTGAAATTTTATATTTAAGTTAGGCACCCCCCAGGGACATGACACGATGCTTTTGATCAAAATCGGCCAAAGAGTACTAGTACTTTACTGATGTACTTTTTCAGTTTTTAACCATTTCTCAAAATTCGCTCCAACGATTTTGATTAAAATTCATAAATCAATTATTTTTTTAGATGCTCTTTAAAATGTATATTCTCATTTTGCAATTGAAATCTTCTGAAGACCACTTTACTCTTGTACTTCATAGAAAAGTTAGGAGAAATGGTAACAGAATATAAAAAATATTTTCCATTATAAATTTTACATCTTGAATTCTTCTAATATATCGGCGGAACTAGATAGATAGATAGATAAAAAATTTTATTTGGCTCTGAGAACTTCTTGTTCTCTTAAGAGCCGACCAAAATAAAATACATTTTTAAGTAATATTTCTCCTCACGTCATCTTACACTATTACTTTTAATTAAATAATCAATTTATAAAATACATTTTCAACAATATTTTCCCTACTTTATACTATTTAATTCCACATGTCATGGCATTGTGGGTCTATAGGCCACCCGAGTCAAAAAATTGTCCTTGCTTTGCCCTGAAGTCGTAAATTCTGTCCTGCTTTTATCCTGGAGCAATAAATTTTAACCTGTATTTTTAGCCTCGCATTGATAAATTTGTCCGGTCTTCAACCTGGCCATTCTCGCCGAATCCTTGTTTCGGCCTCCTGCCGTCACTTTTGCTATGATCTCATACTGTTAAAAAAAATATTGTCCTGTTTTCGCACTGCCACAGACAGACAATGAGCCTTTTAAACCCCCTCCCACCCTAGTGTCCGCTCTTGTGTATGTCAAATGTGTTTAAAAAATTTTCATTTGCATATTGAGAAAAATCATTTTTATTATTTTTTCCCATTTACACTCACACTTACACACATATCCACACAGTCTTTTGGGCAACTCAGGTCATTTAAGACTTTATCGATAACTCGTATTTAATAATTTATAAATATTATGAGGTCCAGGCACCTAAACGTCATTCTTACCTTTTCCAATTTGCATTTGTATTCCAATTTATTTGCTTCCCTATCTATAAATCAATCATAATAACAATAGAATAAATATGACAAAAGGGCAGGTCTAGGCAAGGATGAGGGAGGCTCAAAGAAGGGCAACGGGAGGACGAGTCCAGGGTATAAAATTTAGCCTGCTTTCGGCCTGCTTCGTGCGTATTCAGGCCCAGAGAAGGTCGAGAAACACAATAGAATACCAGGCTGAGATCAGGGCTTAAATTTACGACAGGAGGTTTTGACAAGGACAAAATTTTGACTCGGGCATAGAGATGCTCCTGTAGGCGACATTTAAATCTGCTTAAAGTTAATGCACCTTTAATTTCGTGGGGTATAGAGTTCCAGAATCTCACCGAATTTACCACAGAGTTGTACGATGAAGGGGCATCTGTAGTTCAATACCTCTATTTCTAAGATCCTTCTTTTGAATATTGGCTTTGAATATAAAGAGTTCATAGAGAGAACTAAATATATGACGAAACAAAAAATCTGAAGTGACAGGCACAGAACACTACCTTCGATTAGCGAAGAGAAAAGAAAAGTTGAAAGAGAAAAGAGTCTGCTATGTCACCACTCACACCAGTTTGTTTTTGATTATCCGGTAGAGCCTGGGTTCTAATTAGTCCGGGTAACATAAGAATGCAAAAATACAAAGCAATGAAAACAAAAGAGCAAAAATATAAATCTCAACAAAGACAAAAATACTTTGTTGACGGTGGTGGGATTGATATATGAGAGAGCTTCTCTTCTAGCATGTCCTTCATGCTAGTTGGGGTGAGGGCCCTTGAGAGAGAGAGAGAGAGAGTTGGTCGCTATGCTCTTTGCCTTGTTAAGGCATCTATCTCTCGCAGCAAGAACCAGGTCTCTCTATTGTCGTTCGTTGGTTGGAGGGATGGCAAAACAACAGCCGAGTGGAGTGTACTTGTACTCTATGTACGAGTATTGTAAGTAATCATAGCAAAAAGCGGCGGGCTCATCTAATGGCCCGGGTTCTAGGTAAACCAGCACCAGAGCTCCCTCTCTCTCTCTTAACTATAACTCCATTTGAGGGCACTAGTTTTCTAACAAAAAGATTTAATTTTATACACACATTCTATTCAACTATGCTCTTGTTAACTTTGCCGCAAAAAAATCTGGTGTGACTGGTCATACAGCGCTCAACTTCTTCATTTGATAGTTGTGTTCTGAACTTGTCACACCAGATTTTTTGGGTCGATATATTTATATATTAGAATTCAAGAAGATGCAATATTTATAAGCATAAGGTCCTCGGGTCTTAGAGTGGTTGCTAGCGTGCTGGTCTTGTATACCAAGGGTCGTGGGTTCGGATCCGATGATTTTATTTAAGCCATTTTGAATACCAAATAGCTTAAATAAATATGCCTGGACCCCCAATAGATATATTAATAAAATATTGAGTATCGTAAAAGTCTTATATGACCTGAGGTTGCCAAAAAGGCTGTGTGTAGGTGTGTATGGGAAAAAAGTGTGAGTGTTTAAAAAGAAAAAATCTGGTGTGACTGTCGCACAGCACACAACTTTCTCTCACCTTCGGTAATCGAAAGTTGTGTACTGTGCTTGTCACACCAGATTTTTTTGTGTCGACATGTATTTAGTTCCCGCCGATACTGCTATGAATTCAAGATGTAAAATTTATAAGTATTTGAAAATATTTATATTTTGTTACCATGGCAACTATTTCTCCTATCTTTTCTATGGAGTACAAGATTAAAGTGTGTCTTCAGAAGATTTCAATGGCAAAATGAGAATATACATTTTAAAGAGCGTCTAAAAAATAAATGATTTTTGAATTTTATTCAAAATCGTTGAAGTGAATTTCAAGAAAATCGAAAAAAAAAACTGAAAAAGTACATCAGCAAAGTACGACTACTCTTTGGCCGATTTTGAGCAAAAGCTTTTTTTCCACCCCTCAGGGGGTAATCGAACTTATACATAAAGTTTCCACCTCCTAGTTGGTTTCCTTCTTGAGATATTATATTCTCAGAGACACACAGACAGACAGATCATTTTACAAATTCAATGCTTTCTAATGGGCAAATTTTTCTGGAATTTTTTTTTGCGCCTCCCCTTTAGGGAAATTGGGGACCCGATTATTTCTCCTTGACTCTCTATAACGTCCTCTATAAGACTGCAAAGGTTCGTTTCAGAATTACGGCAAGTTGGTCAAACAGACGAACACTCCGCTAATATACGTATATAGAAGAAGATAATTGCTCTGTAATAACCTCTCTCTTCGGTTGCCGGCCGAAGGCAGGCGACGCTGCTAGTATAATTCCAATTCTCTCTGTTCGGGAAGCTATGAATAACTCAAGAAAACGGAAACACATTTCAACTCTCTCTTAGAAGACACCAGAGAATTCTCTCTTTTTTTTTTTAATATAGTCACCAATTCATTGAATTCCACGAAGACCTCCCCTTTCCATTCCATATGCGGAACAACATTTGATTGTATCCAAAGAAAACAAAAATAAAATTGATGAATTAATAAATAAAAAAATTTCCGCAGTTGACCTCGGAAAAAACTTGAGGCTCAGCGCTTAACGAAATAAAAATATCAAATTTGGAATGTCGTCCCCTCTGTCTGTCTGTCTGTCTGCTAGTGGCTCGTTTTATCTCCTACATGATAAATCTGGTGTGACTGGTCGCACAGCACTCAACTTTCTCTCACCTTCGCTTAATTGAAAGTGGTGTTCTATGCTTGTCACACCAGATTTTTTGTGTCGAGATTTATTTAGTTTCCACCGATATATTAGAATTCAAGATGTAAAATTTATAGGTGTGGGAAAATATTTATATTTTGTTACCATTGCAACCATTTCTCCTATCTTTCTCTATGGAGTACAAGAGTAAAGTGGTCTTCAGAAGATTTCAAAGACAAAATGAGAATATACATTTTATTGAAGATCGAAAAAATAATTGATTTATGAATTTTAATCAAAATCGTTGGAGCGAATTTTGAGAAAATCGAGAAAAACGGAAAAAGTACATCAGTAAAGTATTAGTACTCTTTGGCTGATTTTGTTCAAAAGCTTCGAGTCACGCCTCAGGGGAGGTGCTTACAGGGGCGTATATAGAAATATTTTTCGGGGGGGGGGGTCGGGCCCTGAACTCAAAAATTTTTCTGAGGAAAATATTTTTTTTAAAGAATCTAAATTTTTTTCCGCCCCGCCCTGCGAAAAATTTTGTTTTTGCAAAACAAAAATTTTTTCCAATCATTTTACCTTTTTTTGTAAAGACACGAAATTTTTGCCACCCGCAGAACATTTTCCCTTTTGCGGAACCTAAGTTGTCCACCCTGCTGCGGAAAAAAAATTTTGCGCGGACCTTTATTTTTTCGCACTGCGAGGTCGATCAAACATTTCGGGGGGAGGGGGCCCTCGGCCCCCCTTATATACGCCCCTGGGTGCTTATCTTGAATATAAAATTTCAACCACCTAGCTCAATTCCTTCATGCTTAAAATTGGAAACAGACACACACAGACAGACCATGTCGCGAAAACCACTTTTTTGGATTCAGGGGACCTCAAAACGTGTATATCCATCAAAATCTCGACATCGTATTTTTGACATGAATCCAATACTTTCTCTCTATATATATTAACAGAGGTAAGTGAAAGTAAAAATAAAAACAATAAAAGTTACAATTAAAATAAAGCAATCACCGACCTCCCTCTTCGCATATTCCGAAATCATTTTGAAAATGGGTGAGTTTTCTCCCATTCTCGTTCGGACAGGCCCAAGATCAAAAAGGGAGCCCGATCTAAGAGTAAAAGCCGGGACTCAGAGCAATCCCAACGGCTGCCGAGCAGATCACACAAATTTGAGAGTATTAAGTCTCTCCTTTCAGAGAGGCTTTTAATTTCAAGCAGTTGATCATATATGAGCAGCAGGAACAAAAAAAAACTTGCCAAAAAAAAAGATATTTAAGAAACCTTCTCTGCACCTTCTCAATCAAGTTATATAGGTAAGAGAAAGTAAAAATGGTTTAAGGGGGATATAGGCTAATACTATATCGGCTGTTTGACTAGCCTGCCATCTATTGCAAGAATGCTGAACTAATTTGACAGTTGAATTTTAAATAAATCATCTAAGCTTATTTTAAAAATTTCTTAATTAATATGTGATTAATAATAACAATAAATTTATTTTTAAATTAAAAAAAAAATTAAAGATTATTGGGACAGATTGTTTTTTGTATTTGCTTGATAACAAAAAAATTAATTACGATAATTTTTTAATAAGTCATTAAAAAAATTATAGCTCGATGTCCCAATAATCTCTTATGAATTTAATTCATTTAAAAAAAAACCGCATTGAAAAATTTCTTATAATAGTCTAGTTTTTTTTTTTTAAGTACGTTTAGACGTCACTCCTGAACCCCCTTAAAAAATGTTCAATTTAGAAATTTCACCCTTAAATTTTTAATCTTCTAAGTTGTAGAGTGAGTTAAAAAAAAAAGAGTCCTAATCGAGTAGTAGGGCTATTCTCTCCTCTCTCCTCTTCTCTCGCTAATACCAGCAAGAAACGAGTGTCTACATTCGCCTTGATGATGATAATAATGATGATGATTGGTCAATGATCAAAGTCCCCTTGACATTGAAGGAGGGGGTCTTGACCGGCGAGTGGACAAGTCGACAGACGAAGAATGTCACCGGCTGCTGCTGCTGCTGATGGTCATGGTCGTCGTCGTCGTCGTCGTCGTTGTGGTCATCATCGTCGTCGTCCTTATTTTCATTACCAACATGATGATGATGGTGGTGACGTGGCACCCATCATCTCGTAAGTCTCTCTTCTTTTTTTTTTTTCTTCGGAGCAATGAATGAATCAGAAGGACAAAATTAGACATTCAATTATAAGGGAGAGAAATGAACTTGTTGTCTAAGGAGCATCTCTTTTTATTTTCCCGCATTAGAAAGAGAGTCGTGAAAAAATTTAGAGTTTTAAATCGGTGGTTTATTTTAACAAATAATAATACAAAAATATTTCTGCTTAAACAATGAACTGAAGGTTAGGTATTGTTGTTTACATGCGTGGCTAACTTCGCTTCAATTACATTCGTAGCCAACTTCCCTTCATTCACATTTATTGCTCACTTCATATTTTCAACAAATAAGCCACTTTTAATTAACCAGCTATCTCTCGAATAAACTAGTTGACTATGACTTTTGAAAC
This sequence comes from Euborellia annulipes, assembly GCA_023213315.1. NCBI lineage: Eukaryota > Metazoa > Arthropoda > Insecta > Dermaptera > Anisolabididae > Euborellia > Euborellia annulipes. The sequence continues at coordinate 20,165 of JAKCPI010002092.1, read as the reverse complement.
ACAAACGTTGTTTTGGAAATTTTTAAATTAAAAAAAAAAATTAATTATTTAAATTTTTCAATAATTTTTATGCCTTTATTAAGTTGCTAACTTCACAAAACTTTCCTCAGATAGTTGATTATATGTAAAAAAAAAAACTGATTTTTTTAATCTGTTTTTATTATTAGATCATTGATTTGATATCTCTCGGATAAGTTTACTAATTGACTAGAATTGAATCAATCGGCCTTTAAACTACTAATTGACATTAACATTAAACAATGTTAATTAAATTTGTCAATTAGTAGCTTAAGCTTCAATTGTTGATAATATGAAGTCAGCAATGCATGTGAACAAAGTGAAATTGGCTACGAATGTTGGCTAGGTGAAGTTAGCCTCGCATGTACGGTAAATAACACCTAACCTCACAAATCATTTAATCAAAGCTTAAGAAGATATTAAAATTTGCTCTCCAAGGGGTGATAAAAAAAAAACGACGCCAATAAGTTCCCCTGAAACTCAGCGGTAATAATTAAGGGGAAAGAACCGGAGAATAATAATTAAGTTTGTCTCCAACACGCCATATCATAACAATCCACTGGGTGGAAGTTGAGAGAGTGGAAAAATTTTGCCAAACTCCAAGTAACCTGACTGGAGAAGCCTTGACTGGAGAGAAGAACGTTACGTTATCAGAATTGCTGATCTCTCTCTCTAGAAACGAACTACGCCCAAATGGTCGTCCGTCCACCTACATATCCTCTCTAACGACTTGAGGAAGATGCAGAGGACTATATTATGAGAAATTAACGTTTTAAATCTCTTGTTTGAATAATTATAATTTTGGTATTTTGCCAAGAGACTTTAACGATACAAAAAGATAATAAAATTGTTAAATACTCGGTGGCAGAGAGGTTAAAGATGATAATATTTAGAGCAAGGGGTGACATTAAATACTAACCATCGGATAAGCTAGTTGACTATGACTTCGAGTCTTCTTACAACTAGTTATGCTAATCATATGATTAAATAATAGCCCAGATCATAATTAAGTTAGCTAAAACTCAAAGTTCGGTATAAGGAGTGAAATTAGGAACACAAACCTTTTTTTATTAAAAACTATTTTAATTAGTAGTGAGGAAATTCAAGGCAGCCAAAAGCAATAAAGAAAAATATATTTATGTTTAGCTCTATTTGACACGCTTGTCGACGTTTCGGCCGATATTCCGGCCTTCTTCAGGACACTATTGAACCAGAAGTCATGACATTCGACGAATGTTCAAACATCAAACGCATTGTCAGGAGTTGCCAAGAGCCTCTATGACCTCGAGGCAAACAGCACTTTGTCCTGATGAAGGCCGGAATATCGGCCGAAACGTCGACAAACGTATGAAATAAATATATTTTTTTTATTGCTTTTGGCTGCCTTGAATCTCCTCACTACTCATTATACATTCAGCCATTCCTCCTGAAATTAACTATTTTAATAATTTTTATAAATGATGCCATTTTATTAAGTTGCCAACTTCACAAAACTTTATCACAGATAGCTAATTATATGTGAACAAAACTTTTTTTTTTCTAACTCGGTGGTTAATCGTGTTCTTGTTTACTATATCGATGATTTGCTATCGATCAGATAAGATCGCTAATTGAGTAGAAGTGAAGCAACCGGCCCCTAAAGGCAAAAAATTAATAATACATTGCGCGCCTACATTAAAAAAGACCTGTTCTGATCTACTTAACGATACTCTAATTTAAGAAACATTTAATATGAAATACCTTCTAAACATTTCTAAGTAAATTTAACACAAATACAAATATCAATTTAATACAATTTTAATCAAAACAAAGACAAAAGTGTCGATTTTCATTTTGAGGGACAAATCAACATGTTTTGTTGGATATTAATTCAAAATTTTGTTTTTATAAGAATTTCCAATAAAATAGACAGAGAAAAACTGAAATAGAAAGAATATTTTAAAATTTTTGAAATTTGGCGTTAATAAATAAAATTTCGACATTATTCTCTTTGTTTTATTTAAATTGTAATTATTTATTAAAATGATATGGATTTGCGTTAAATTTACTTAGAAATGTAAGGAATTTTTCAATGCAGTTTTTTTTTAAATGAATTAAATTCATAAGAGATTATTGGGACATCGAGCTATAATTTTTTTAATGACTTATTAAAAAATTATCGTAATTAATTTTTTTGTTATCAAGCAAATACAAAAAAACAATCTGTCCCAATAATCTTTAATTTTTTTTTAAATTTAAAAATGAATTTATTGTTATTATTAATCACATATTAATTAAGAAATTTTTAAAATAAGCTTAGATGATTTATTTAAAAATCAACTGTCAAATTAGTTCAGCATTCTTGCAATAGATGGCAGGCTAGTCTAACAGCCGATATAGTATTAGCGCCTATATTTATATATTTTTATGCTTTTATAAAAGATACATAATATATAATAACATTTATTGTTAAAAGATCAATGAAAATCATCCAAATGCATTAAATATTATTAGCTACCATTCTGACATCTCTTGGCAAATTTTTGAATTACTTGATTTTTCGGGCATACTTTTTATGACACACAACGGGAAAAACATTCCTAACACCTTCCCCCTTAAGTAATTCCCTTAGTCCACATTATTATTAGAAGGTGTGATTTGTTTGTTGAGAGCTCCTCAATTTAAAGTTTCAAATCTCTAATGTTTCGTTGCCACTTGTTACAGACCTCCTTCTTCTTCTTCTTGGTTCCCATCTTGTCATAATAAAAGTTAATAGACAGCAATACTTAAATATATAAATGATGTAAGTAAGTAAGATGGAGATGTGCCTCTTAATTTCATTCAATAAGAACATTTTTCTCACTAAATGACTGAAATTATTTAATTTACAAGTAACAGAGATCAAATTACGCCAAGGCACCTCTCTCTCTTAAAGTATCATCAAAACAATTTATTTAAAAATATTTTTTTTTTAAAGAATCTGTTGTGACTTAACGCACACCAGATTTTTAGTGTCGAGATATATTTAGTCATTTTCAAACTTGCATTTTAAATGTTGACTGCTTGAAATAAACTCTGGTTATTTTTCTTTCTCTACCTATTATATATTAATATATATATAGAGAGAAATATTGATTCATTCAAAATTCGATGTCGAGATTTTGATGGATCTTCACGTTTTGAGGTCCCCTGAATCCAAAAAAGTGGTTTTGCGACATGGTCTGTCTGTGGGTGTGTGTGTGTGTGTCTGTGTTCAATTTTAAGCATGAAGGAATTGAGCTACGAGGTTGAAATTTTATATTTAAGTTAAACACCCCCCGGGACCGGAAAAATAAGCTTTTAATCAAAATCGGCCAAAGAGTACTAGTACTTTACTGATGTACTTTTTCAGTTTTTTCGATTTTCTCAAAATTTGCTCCAACGATTTTTTTAAAATTCAAAAATCAACTATTTTTTAGATGCTCTTTAAAATGTATATTCTCATTTTGCGATTGAAATCTTCTGAAGACCACTTTACTCTTGTATTTCATAGGGAAGATAGGAAAAATGGTTGCCATGGTAACAAAATATAAATATTTTCCCATACTTATAAATTTTACATCTGAATTCATATGTTTCGTACTGTCGGGAACTAAATATAGTCGACACGAAAAATCTGGTGTGACAAGCACAGTACACAACTTTCGATTACCGAAGGTAAGAGAAAGTTGTGGGCAGTCACACCAATTTTTCAAAATTTTAATCTCATATTTGGATATTTTATTTACAATATAGAATCCTAAATAAATACAAAATTTCATAAGAATTGGAAAACATTTTTTTAAATGTTTAAAAAGTTAAGGGGACCCCCTTTTGAATCGAAATTAACATACAAATCCCCAAATGGGGATTTAACATTGGCTCTATGGGAGGAAGAGCCGGAAAATGAATTCGAAAAATCTGAAATAGGCTACATCAATAGTGTACTTTAAACAATTTTTACGAAAAATTTTACTGATATACTTTCTAAAGAGAATCTAATAAATAGTAGATTTATATGAATTTTAATCAAAAAGAATAATATTATTTCAATTCAGGTGTGTACACCCCCCCTCCTAGGTGAGCGGCATCTTTCTACATTTTTTTCAATTTTATTTTATCAAAATTAATAACAGAATTTCGCTCTCGACTTAAACGCTGAGTCATAGAGAATCGATGAAATTCAAAGTAATTTAGTTCAGTTGAATCGCGATTATCCATTATATTTGATTTCTTTAAAATTATTGTAGATTCTAAAACTACAATAATAAAGAAATAAATTATTTATGTAGAATATTTATTTTTCATAAGGGGTTGGAAAAAACTTTGATGATAAAACCGGCATTATGAATGAAAAAAGTTTAAAAAACACCTGCTTCAGTTCTAATTAAACTGCGGAAAATTTTTTTCTCCCTCACATGGTCATTTGACCTTTTTTTTCGTGCGAGTCTCATCCCATTTTTTATACTCAGGTTTCGGCTGATTTTTGGCCGAAACCGAAACCATGGCCGAAATGGCCGAAATAGAATATTCGGTCGGTTCCTAATAAGAATCGTCTTCTTCTGTCTTCACCTTATTCTTGTGATGCGGGGTCGGCGGACCTCACTTTTTCTCCGAATTCTATCATGTGTTTTTGCGACCAGTAGAAATAGGATAGCCCGGCCCGTCGCACGGTCCTGCGCTTATTGAAAAGAGGAAGGGACAGGCATACAAAGAACTGAAGCCCAACTCGGGCAGCTCGTGGTCGCCATCAACAAGATGTGGGCCCCTGAGCGACGGTTCCTAATAAGAATGCAAAATTTTATTTCAAAATTACAGGAAGTTGTTACGAATGGACACTTCACTATTATATATGGACCCTGTTATGCATTAGTGTGTCAAGCGCCAAAAAAAATTAAAAATTGAGTTAAGCACGAAATATTATTTCAAATGCTATAAATAATAGTATTTTTTATGAAATACAATAGAGTCCCGTTAATCCGAACTAATTGGGACCGAGGGTCGTTCGGATTATCGGGAAGTTCGGATTAACCGGAATTGTAAGCTTGAATTAGTTAATTTTGATAATAAAGTCGTATTTATAACGTTGTAAACCGTGAAACTTGTCGGTGATATTAAATCAATTTTTTATAATTCGTATTTTTTAATAAAATAAAGTACCTTTAATGTCTAATTTTCATTTATATTTCTCTTTAAAAAAAAAAAATCTGTGCTGTGGTTTAGTGGTAAGGGCACACTGAGCGCAAATCGGTGGATCCTTCGACTCCCGGCGGCACACCCTTATTTTTTCGGATATATGAATTTAGTAAATATTTAATTGTAAAAAAAAAAAATCGTTCGCAAAAAGAGTTCGGATTAACCGGAAGTTCGGATTAGCGAGGTTCGGATTACCGGGACTCTACTGTATGTCCTAAAAAAATTTTTATATTTAATGTTACTTGCAAAATTGACAAAAAAAAAATTATATATAATCCAATGAAAACAAAAAACTTTAATGTTAATTTTCTCAAAACTTGGTATCTGGCGCTTGACACACTAATGCGTAACAGGGTCCATATATAGATTTAATTTTTATAAATGATGCCTTTGTTAATTTGCCTACTTCCTCAGATACTAGAGAAAAGTCATTTTGTTTAAACTCGAAGATTAAGCTCTTGTTTACTATTTCGATGATTTGCTATCCATCGGTGCAAATTCTTCTTTAAAAAAATAAAAGATGGGGTGTGGTTTTAAACAAATGCAGGGGCCGAGAGGGGGAGGGGGAGCCTGCTTCCTCTTCTCCATCAAAAATGTAATCCTAATCTTTTTGGATGGGAATGAACTTTTAAGGTCGCCAAGATGAAGGTGGTTGCTTGGCTTGCTCGCTTCACTCACTCACTCACTCACTCACTATTTAGCTATATCAAGTTGACTATGGCAAGAAGAAGAAGAAGAAGAAGAAGAAGGGCGGCTCCAAATTGGACGGAAGTTGTCAATGCCAAGGGGCCAGTCCGGTCAAGAACCGCGGACCTTCTCTCTCTCCTTTTCTTAACGCCCACGCCTCTCTCTCTCTCTCTCTCACTCACTTATGCAAATGCCCACACACCAATAGATACTCACTCAATTCATTCATAGTTGGCTGTTTCTGCTTGAGCCAGCCTCCCATTTCCTGTGCCTGCTGGGCCTTCCGCAAAAATATTATCTCCATTTTGACAATGGGAAAATTTATCCTTTCAGGAATTTATTTTTCTAAGATGTGTCAATATTCGTCAGTTGACATGAATTTTGATTCAAGAGTCGTGGCAAATAAAACTCATGCTCTGATGAAGGGTGAAAAAATCGCCCGAAACATCGTCAATAAAGCAAAAAAAAATTTTTTTTTTCTTTAATTTACTTTGTCTGTCTTTATCTCTTCATTATAAATTACACATTCAGCCAACTACTCATATTATATCGATGTTTTAAGGTGAAGATTAGTTTTACTTTCTCTTACCTATGTATATATGTAATATATATATAGAGAGAAAGTATTGGATTCATGTCAAAAATTCGATGATCGAGATTTTGATGGATCTTCACGTTTTGAGGTCCCCTGAATCCAAAAAAGTGGTTTTCGCGACATGGTCTGTCTGTCTGTGTGTCTGTGAACAAGATATCTCAAGAACGAAAAGAGCTACAAGGTTGAAATTTTATATTTATGTTAGGCACCCCCATGGGACGTGACACGAAGCTTTTGAACAAAATCGACCAAAGAGTACTAGTACTTTACTGATGTAATTTTGCAGTTTTTTTTTTCGATTTTTTCAAAATTCGCTCCAATGATTTTGATTAAAATTCAAAAATCAATTATTTTTTAGATGCTCTTTCAAATGTATATTCTCATTTTGCCATTGAAATCTTCTGAACCACTTTACTCCTGTACTTCATAGAAAAGATAGTATAAATGTTAACAAAATATAAATATTTTCCCATATAAATTTTGCAACTTGAATTCTTCTAATACATCCCCGGAAATAAATTGTTATATGACGAAACAAAAAATTTGGTGTGAGCAAGCACAGAACACAACCTTCGATTAGCGAAGCTAAGAGAAAGTTGTGTGCTATGTATTCAACCACCCTCACACCAAATTTTTATATTTTATTGCTGGTCTGATGATGGAATTGAATGCCGAAACTGTCTTGATTTCAATTCCCAATAAATCTGAAATATAATCTATTCTACCTTCCACATTCTACCAACAATTATCTCAAAAGATCCCCATTTATAAGAATGTGTGATTTGTATAATAATAAATATAATAAGATAGACCTTTTCTTCCGATCACCCAAAGTAATTAGTGAAATCTTTAAATTAGGCTTGCCGACAAATACACCATCAAGTTAAAAACAAAAAAAATATGTACATGATCAATGTGTTGGTTAACTATGTCTGTAACCTGCCCAGTAAATGGTTCATGCTGTTGGGCATGGTATAATTAAATAAATAAATAAATAAATAAGAATAAAAAAACATAATCAGTAATCTGATCCCTGTTCTATCCATATAAAGGACAAACAAAAATACATTATTATTATTTGAAATTCCTATCGGGATCCTCGTTTATTTACCCGAGGTGCACGGAGACACACACCTTAAAACCCACCTGGCCTCTGGCCTAAGCCATCTACCGGCACCCCGTGAATTTACATTATTTCCTATCTCTGCTTTCGTCTCTAATTAGTGAACTAATCCTTATTTCACGTTCCACCCGGTTCCTCTTTTATGCTATGGAGGATGTCCTAGTTGAGGAGGAACTAACTCCCTCAGCACCGACTCCTTTCGAAGAATGCATCACTGATAGGGAACCTTCTTTACGTCCCTTCCACAGAACGGGATGTCACAGCAACTCCCTCTCCTCGTAGAGTTGCCTGGGGGAGATTATGCTAAGATCCTATATTCCAATAGAATAGTTGAGGTAGAGAGGTCATACCATCCTTGTTAAGGTTTTGGCCAGGTTTTCCTTCACAGCTTAAGGCGAATGTCGGGATGGCTAATGCGACGTTTACTCCTGGTCTCGTGGCTTGCGTGAATTTTTGATATTGTTTTTTTTTTTTATTTCTTTCGATGGAAATGCATGAACATGTTGATTGTTAATGGGCATGCATTTCTATTTATTTATTTATTTTATTTTCTTTTTTTTTTTTTTTTTTTTTTCTTTTTTCCTTTTGTTTTGTTTTGTTTTGTTGTATTTGTTATTGTATTTAAATTTGTATTGTGTTTGTTGGACCTAGCCACCGAGGACTGGTGCCTCTAAGCGGGTCGTAATAAATTTATTTATTTATTTTTTTATTTATTTTTTTTCAATCCAGTGCCTGCTTGAGGATTTGTTTACATTAAATAAATATTTTTATTTAATAAAAAAATCCTGCACGCCCAGGGTTTGAACAGGGATCTTTGTAGAAGCCGACATCCTGGCCCAGTACACCAGTGAGTCCACTTTACGATAAAAATACAATAATAACAAAAATTTTATTTATTCATAATTTACAAAATTACAATTGCGCTCGTGGCGCTGTATAGGGACACGAAAAAGTATCGATACTTCCTGGTATCGATACTTTTGTTTCGATACTAGTACTTTTTTACTCGATACTTTTCTTTCGATACTTTACTCATATGAGTACTTGATTGCCGGTATCGAATGAAAAGTACTCATTCAAAAATAATTTTTTTTAAAGTTTTTTTCGGCATCTTAGGCCATATAGACAGACTTTAAACGTTATACAAATATTTTAATTACGATTCTGCCAAAGAATATAGCATATTCTTTTATATATTTTTTTTTCTCTCGATATAAATAGTAAGTTTATATACCGTATAACAGAATGGTCGATATTTGTGGAATAGACTTTATTTCATCATATTCTTAATAATTATTTATTAATAATTGAAAATTTGATACTTTTTAATAAAAACCCTTTAATTTAATAACATGTCTAATTTAATTTTTTTTGTATATTGCAAACTGTATTCACTAAATTTAAAAGTGAGCAAATATTACATAGAAAAGCAAATTATAAACTAATAATAACACTTGTCGACAAGGTTTTATTCACAAGAAATCTGATTAGTGAATCTAGTATATTTTTTTATACTGATCTCAGATAAGTAGTTAGAATTTTTCCACCAGGCACAGAATTAGATATATAGAGGAAAATAAATTTTAATAGAAAATGTGCTCTAAAACGGCTCTTATTTTGAATTTTCAAGATTTTTTTAAAAACTTAAAAATTAGATTTTTCTATTATATCTCTAAAACTGAGCCTGATGGGGAAAAACTGAAATGATATTTGAATTTATGAAAAATACTTCTAGAATCGCATATCTTTATTCTTGTGAATGTAATAAAGTTCATTTTTGTCGACCAGTGAAAATGGACAGACTTTTATTTTGGCGAAATGTATATTTTGGTTGAGAAAGCCCCGTCCTGGTGCTCATTACTTTGGGGTAAATGGCACACCAGTATACCCCATTGATCTTCCGTTGGGCCCTTTGAACGACTTCAAGAGCCTAAGATGCCGAAAAAACTTAAAAAGAGGAAAAATACTCATACTTAAAAAATACTCGATACCTACTGGTATCGATACTTTTCTTCCGATACTTTCTGGTATCGATACTTTCCTTTCGATACGATACCAAGTACAAGTATCGATACTTTTTTCGATACCGTATCCCTAGCGCTGTAATGTTACAATTAGTCTTTGCGGCTTCAGACCTAGGTCTTTTATCCTGAGAGAATTCATCTTTGTTGCTTGGTATTGTTGCGTTCGTATTTTTACTTTCAGAGAAAAGTTTAATAAAACTCTGGTCACAATAAAAATACAAAAATATAAATTTAATATATATGATTAATTATAGAATAATAATTGTGAGATTTAATTTTTTAATTCACTTTAATTATCTACAACTATATTTATATTTTATAAAAAACAAATTCTGTCTGTTTGTAACGCATAGACTCCGAGTCTACTGGGCAGATTGTCATGAAGGTTTTTTTTTTTGATAAACGCTTCCCCAGACTGTAAATAATTGAAAAAAGATATTCCACATCTCAGAAGATTTATCTACCGAAGGCCCTCCTATCCCTATCGCAGATTTCAAGACCCCTTCTGTGATCGTCGAAATTTCGCCTCTTTTTGTTTATTATGATTTTGGCGTCAGACGTGAAAGAGAGAGATATCATATCATTTATCAAAATTTGCGATTTAATAAATTTAAAATTGAAAGAAAAAAAAAATCAGAATTTACGGAAGCGAAAGTAATCAATTGATAAAATAAATGATGATGATTTTATTATTTATTATTATATAAGTAAGAAGATAACTTGCTTGTGGATTTTTCGATTAATTCTTTTTTTTTAATTTTTATAATCTTATTATTAAATAAATAATACATTGGAACAAAGTTTTTTAATAAGCAAAGTGAATTAATTTCCCTGTTTATATTTAAGATATCAAAAAAAAAAAAAAATTTAAATGGAAAAACACGTAGAGATAATAAATCAATAGAGACGAGACACTCCTTAAAACAAAATAAAATTAGGGCATGATCTCGTTAAGGGTTATGCAAACTTTATTGCAAATTTAATGGGGGAGGGGAAGAAGGCGCCGATTTAAAAAATCTGGTGTGATTAACGCACAGTGTGTCGAGATATATTTAGTTTCCAAACTTGCGTTTTAAATGTTGACTGCTTGAAATAAACTATGGTTATTTTTCAAAATTTTAATCTTATATTTGGATATTTTATACACAATATAGAATCGTAAATAAATACAAAATTTCATAAGAATTGAAAAAAAATTGTTTTAAATATGTAAAAAGTTAAGGGGACCCCCTTTTGAATAGAAATTAACAGAAATCCCCAAATGGGGATTTAACACTGACTGGAAGGAAGAGGCGGAAAATGAATTTGAAAGTAGCTTACACCACGAATCTATCCTTATAACAACAAATTCATAACGATATGTACTTTTATAATTATAAGGTCTTGAAAAAGGAGACGTTAGCACTCCGAAACGTCGGCAGAAAGCAGTAAGAGACAATCCAAATAAATTGGCCTGAAAATCATCTCCAACTAGTTGTTTAATTATCAACATCCTTTTCAATTATATTAAGTACCATATAATCCTGAAAAAAGTAACCGAAAAGTCAAATTATAATTTCTTTTTTAAAAATACAATTTTTTTCTCATTTACACTCATAGACATATACACACAGTCTTCTCAGCAACTCAGGCCTTATAACGAGACTCGTATTTAGTACTACTATCTGATATATAAAATAGCGGAGTGTCCGTCCGTCTGTCACGCTCTGTTTGACCAACTTTCCGTTGTAATTTTGAAACGAAACATTTGCTGTCTTATAAAGGACGATATGAAGAATCCAGGAAAAATACTCGGGTCCCGAAATTCCTATAACTTTTTCAGTTATTAATTTCTAAAGTAACAAAAAATTCTCCCATAGGAAATGTATAGAGACATATTTATGTATTCTTTTCATTTGTATATTTCATGAATGTAATAAACAAATCCTCCTTAGTTACACCATCTATTCTACAAGGGGTTGAAGTTTGGGGAAATAGGGAAGAGGAGAAGATTGAAGTTGTGCATAATACATTCATGAAGTGGATATTGGGTGGGTGAACAGAAGAATACTCCAACTTACATCTGGAAAATGGAAATGGGAAGATGGAGCTGGAAGAATAAAATAAATGAAAAGAAACTCAAAATCTGGGGGATGACAGAAGAGAGATGGCCTAAAGGAAATAATAAGAAGAGGGAAGAACGGCGAACTGGCGAGATGGATGGAGGACATGGTAAATATCGGAAAAGAAGAAGGGAGACCGAATATACTGAATGATCTCTCTACAGACAAATTAGAAGAAGAAGTTAAGACCATATTTAAGACTAATTAGGACATAGAAATCCAAGAAACTTGGAGAAGGATAGAAAACTCGACTTATAACCCGCTATATAGACAAATAAAAAATACCTTGAAGAAATTTTTATAAACAGACGCATAAGAGGGAAAGACAAGAAGACATGGGCAAGAGTACGTACCGGTAATGACTTGAGGAAATATGGAGAGGAAAAAATTTGCATTCCCTGTGAGAAGAAACTTTGGTACACTTGATGACGTGCGAGATGATGGAAGAAGAAATGACGGATGAAATGGAAGGAATGGAGAGAAGAAAAAAGAAGAATGAATGGACAGGATGAAGAAAGATGGGCAAGAGATATTGCGAAAGGCCTCGATGAAAAATGGTGCCGACTGTGGAGAATACTTCAAGAGAGAGACCATACAAAAAAAAATGCTATGAAATTTATTTACTTGTTCTGTTATACCCTTTCTATGTATTTAAATTTTTTTTATTATTTTTAAAGTAATCTGGAACAAATTGGCTTTGCCACCTCCACCATTTTAGGAATGGAAAGGGAAAAAAAATCGAAAAACTGTCCTCTCTTAGTATTTTTATTTATTTTGAGAGATTTACCCCTCTCCTTACGGAGTTCAGGGTTTGTTACAAATCGTATAATAATATTGATACATTGATACATAATTTTAAATAAAAGAAAATCTTTTCCGCTTTCATCTCGCCTCCTGGACATCTTTCGTCGCCGGGGTTCTCTCAAGCAATTTCCATATTTGAATTAAATGTCTATCTGGTCCCCTTATTATTTCTTTTCCCCAACCCTCGTCACCGTCTATGTGATTATTTTTTTCTTTTTTCCATTTAATGCAGTCGTTTGTCAGAAAATTGTCCAGTCTTTCGCATCCCAGTAAGTGTCCTATTGTCTCTTCTTCCTTTAGACAAAATCTGCATATGCTCTGCCCTATCCATTGTCCTCCTATGTCATTCCCGCATCTTAGTCTCGTCCATGTTCTCTTGTCTTCTTCTTTTATGTCACTCCTGGTTAAGTAGTCTTCTTGCATGACGTCTTTTTTAATCAGTCTGTAGTAAGGACAGTATGTTGATTTGTCTATTCTAGTCCATAGCAGTTGTGTCTCCTGGTCTCTTATCGTCGTCATGATCTCCAAGAACACCCCGGCGACGTCAGCACTACTTTCGGCCCTTGAAAGTTCTTCAAGCAGTCCAGGTCTTCCTGCGTCGCTCGCCATCTTGAGGACGCAGTTCAGCCAGGGAAGCTTTTTGTCCTCTCTTAGTAAAAAAAAATGTCGGCAAATTGCTAAATCGAGCCCTGAGAAAGGACGGGAAACGTCGACAAAATTGAATAAAATGATTTTTGTCTAATTTGATCACATTTAATGTCATTTATTCTCTGAAGATGGCAAAACCGAAACGTTTGATTTACTAAAATCTCAGATGCTGAGTCCCGATATATGAATGCGCATCTAAGGGAGAGGAATAGATTTCATCATTAATCGTTACGTTGTGGTATCATCATCATGATCAAAAGGGGTAGAGAAAAAAAAATAAAATTAGTGAAGCTGGGACGAATTTGGTATTGTAAAAAGTTGATCTCAGGATTATACCCAAATTGAAATGAAAAAACTTCGAATGTGTGAGTCAGTAAATTCCCTCTCTGGTTGGTTAATGATCCTTGAAGGGAGGGGGAAGGGGGGAATTAGGTGAACTCCAAACCCAAAAACTCTTTAACCCTAACTAACTCAAAAACCAGATTTATATAATCATGATGAATTGTAGATATTTCTTTTTTTTTATTAATTAAGACGATGGTGAAAGGGAGGACAAAGGGGCCGACGGACGTCGACGACGACGACGGAGGTCTGTCTCTCCGACGTTCATTTTCTGGATATCAACAATTTTTCCCACTTGTTTGTGTTTTTATTGCAGCAAGCGCGCGCGCAAAAAAAAAAAAAAACTAATAATTCAATTTTTATTTCTTCGATTATGCAAGCAAATATATCAATATCCAAATGAAAATTAATATAGTTTGATAAGAAAAAAGAAAAAGAAATGTTATTTAAAAATAAAAATATCTTTTCACTTCCTAAACAAACACTTGAATGCATAACGGGAATGATATTCGTTTTAAATGAGATCACATAATCTATCTATCTACCTAGAGAGGGGGGGAAGGGGGGGGGGAGACTATAATCTTCAAAGATTTAGCATTTTCATTTAACTTTAAGTTGCGCATCAAAAAGCCATTTTATTTTTTTTTTTGTAAAAATAAATCTGGTGTGAGTGGTCGTACAGCAAGGTGCCGAAAGGTAAGAGATTGTGCTTGTCACACCAGATTTTTTGTGTCGATATATATTTATTTAGTTTCCACTTTTTTAACACTCACACTTTTTTCTCATTCACACTGTCTTTTCGGCAACTTAGGCCATTTAAGACTTTTAAGATATCCATTATAGAGATTAATATACATATTAGGGGTCCCAGGCATTCTTATTTAAGCCATTTGGTATCCAAATGGCTTAAATAAAATCATCGGACTGCCTGGGGTCCGAACCCGCGACTTTTGGTATACGAGGTTAGCACGCTAACCCCACACCAAGTCCGAGGGCAATATCATCGTTATATATGTATTAGAATTCAAGAGGTAAAATTTATAATTTATCTATATAATTTCCTTCGGCGGGCTCCGCGTCTAGCCAGGGGGGCTACGCCCCCCTGGACCCCCGCCAGCTGGCTCGGGCCCGCCTGCGGCGGACCCTCGCCTTTCTTAATTATGAGAAACGGGCTGGCGTCTAGACGGGGGCTACGCCCCCCTGGACCCCCCATCAGCTGGCTCGGGCCCGCCTGCGGCGGACCCTCGCCTTTTCTTAATTATGAAAAGAAAATTATTATTACTAACAACTAAGTATTCCAGTCCAGTGCCCGCTTGAGGATTTGTTTACATTCAAAGAATACACAACTGCAAAGAATACTTAGATATTTCTCTATACATTTCCTATGGGAGAAATCGTAACTTTAGCAATTAATAACTCAAAAAGTTATAGGAATTTCGGGACCCGAGTATTTTTCCGGGACTCTCCATAACGTCCTTTATAAGACTGCAAAATTTCGTTTCAAAATTCCAACGGGAAGTTGGTCAAACAGAGCGTGACAGACGGACGGACAGACGGACAGACGGACACACCGCAATTATTATATATAGATTCCGACTAATCGATTATTTCGATTATTCCGATTAATCGATTATTTCAATTATTCCGATTAATCGATTATTTCAATTATTCCGATTAATCGATTATTTTGATTATGGGAAAAATGATCGATTATACCTTTTTTTTATTTCTAGTAAAATTTTCATTTTTCCTTCTTGCAAAAATCATTTGACCTTTTTTTTCTACCTTACGAGTCTCATACCATCTTTTCAAAAGCATGTTTCCCAAAAATAATCGATTATTAAAAATAATCGAAAAAGTTTTTCCTTAGGAGATCTAGGGCTGCGCAAAATAATCGATTAATCTTCGATTATTTCCTTACAAATATTATCGATTATTTTGCGCAGCCCTAGATCTCCTAAGGGAAAATTTTTATGGAAAATTATTTTTTTCAATTGAAATGTTAACCATGAAAATTATTTTTTAATATGTATTTTAAGGTTGGAGCGGAAAGGGCCTGAGCCCCCCTTCGGAGTGCAATTTTTACATGTAAATGATTCCCTTTAATATTTAACTAGACGTTATCCAGAGTATCGCAATTTATTGCAACCTTTTTTTCAAAAAAAATTATTAAAATTTTTCTAATTCTTTGTATGAAAAGTATTTCGAGTTGTTGTTTATAGAATACACACAGACAGACACCTGAAGGAAAATAAAATCTCTTGGGAAAATTTTATACCAGAGTAAATAATCAGTTAAAACATGATTTTTCATTTTCTTAAGTAAACAAAATTAAATATTCATCTTTTAAATAAAAAAAAAAAAAAAAAAATTAATCATCATCAGTTTTTAAATTTTTTTTTTAAATAACTCAAGAATCTATTTTGCAAACGTTTCGTTGAATGGTTACCTTCATCAGAAAAAACACTTTTCTTTTACTTTGATTATGGATAGACAAAATGAAATTTGGTGGCCCTAGCATGGGGTCCAGCGAGGAGGGGGGGCGCTCCCCCCTAGAAGCAAAAAAAAAATTAAACTTTTATAAAGTGGTGAAACGAAACAAAATTGGTGGATAGGGCGCGATGATTATTTTTGTTAGGACTCGAGGGTTTTTAGGCCTTTAATTCGAAGGCTTTTCCCCTCTATATTAAAAATAGCTATGTCTTAATCTGGACGACCATGATTTGCCCCCCCTACGACCATGATCTGACCATCCCCCCCCCTAGGTTTGATCCTGGGACGCCCATGGCCCTAGATACATTGATTTTATTATCTACTTCGTCTCTCTCTCTTTACACATGTGGAATATGCCACCTTTTCACTATACAAATGCACAAATCTAATAACTAATTCTCTTCAATTCTAATAACATATGTTATCCCCAGCGGCGTAACTACGTAACGTAGCCTTTGAGGGCGGGGGGGGGGGGGGGGCGTAGCTCAACTAGGGCGCCGTTTTTCGATTCGACCTTTTTTTTTAACTATTCGAATCTCGTTCCAGCTTTTTTTTTTGTAATTATTCTCCGAATTTGTATATAAAATGAATTTATTATGAAATTTAGGTAAAAGGGCACTGAATATAAAAAATGAAATTGAATTTTCCAACTTTTTCGAATTTTAGAAATTGAAATTTTATATATCTAGCAAAGCTGTGAGTGTTATTTATTGGCGAGGCTAGGTCGAGGGTCCGGTGGCGGCTTGGTGCAATGTAAAATTTATAAGTATGGGAAAATATTTATATTTTGTTACCATGGCAACCATTTCTCCTATCTTTCCTATGAAACACAAGAGTAAAGTGTGCTTCAAACAATTTTGAGGGCAAAACGAGAATATACATTTGAAAGAGCATCTAAAAAATAATTGATTTTTGAATTTTAATCAAAATCGTTAGAGCGAATTTTGAGAAAATCGAAAAAAACTGAAAAATACATCAGTAAAGACTAGTACTCTTTGGCCGATTTTGATTAAAAGCTTATTTTTCCGGTCCCGGGGGTGTTTAACTTAAATATAAAATTTCACCTCCTAGCTCAATTCCTTCATCTTAAAATTAACACACACACACACAGCAGACCATGTCGCAAAAACCACTTTTTGGAGATTCAGGGGACCTCAAACGTGAAGATCCATCAAAATCTCGACATCGAATTTTTGACCTGAATCCAATACTTTCTCTCTAGATATAATTACATATATTTTACAAGTAGTGTAAGCAGAAAGTAAAAAATGAGAACACATAATTTATGCTTAAATTAATGTAAATTTTCTCTGTATAACTAGCTAGTGGTAAATTTCTTATAAAATGTTTTGTACAATTGAAAATACAATATAACATATACATATTTGAAAATTGGTCTGTAAATAGATTTTTTAATAAACAGATATTTTAACCTTTCATTTCCTCGAAACAATAGAAAATGAACTTACGCCACTGTCAAAATAAACGATCCATATATTTCTATGACTTACTACTTAGTTAAGTCCTAAAAGAATCGAGATGTTTTGAATACCAATATAAAATTCAAATAACTTATATAAATCTCAAAAATATTTAAAATATTTAACTGAAATTTTATATTTAAGTTAGACACCTCCCTGAGACGTAACACGAACATTTTGAATAAAATCGGCTAAAAAGTAATAGTACTTTACTGATGCACTTTTTCAGGTTTTTTTTTTCGGTTTTCTTAAAAATTCGCCCCCAATTTTGTTTAAAATTCATAAATCAATTATTTTTTAGCATTATTATTATTATTAGATGCTCTTTCAAATGTATATTCTCATTTTGCTCTTGAAATCTTTTGTAGCATACTTTACTCTTGTACATACCTTATAGGAAAGATAGGAGAAATGGTAACAAAATATAAATATTCCCCCCATAATCGAAATAATCGATTAGTCGGAATATCGAAATAATCGATTAATCGGAATAATCGAAATAATCGATTAATCGGAATAATCTGATTATTTTTCATAATAGATAACCGAATATTTTTTCCTATAATGAAACACCCTTAATCAGAACAGATTATCAAGTCTGGTGTTCTAGCTGTTGAAACAGAATTAAAGAGGAAAGGTGACTTGGATTATTATTATTTCTGTTTAGGGAATTTTAACAAATTTTTAAATAACTTTTTTATTTAAATAGTTATTATAAGCTATGTATAGTTGTGCCAAAAACTGTGTAAAAATTGTTGGCCATAATAACCTTTTGATTATAAAAAACTTATAGAGGTGGGGGGGGGGTCAAGTCTGTCTGCCGCCCGGCCGGCCCGCGGGCCCCCAGCATCGCGAGGTCTACAGGGGTATACGTTACGCCACTGTATTCGCCCATGTATTAAAAATTTCAATTGAATAATAATTTGTGTTTTTTCAAGGACAAAATAATTCTACTTTTCGTTTCGTTTCGTCTTTTTTTTTTTATAATAATATAAATATAGATATGTAAATATGATTTATTAAAATGTAACTTTTAAAACAAAGTACATACTCTTTTTAAATGAATATGAAGAGATTTCTAAATAGAATTTTTTTTTTTTTTTGCCAGGTGTGAGAAAAAAATCTCCAGTGAAGAAGAAACATCTTTAGCAAATTTACTTTGCACTTTACTAGTCTAATTGTTTTTTATTAAATACCTACACTTATCTTGAACAAGGACTAAATAAATAAATCCTATCAACTCATCACTCACTCTAAGGAGGCCAAAAGAATGTCACCAAACTTTCCGAGTGCGCCTACATAATAGCGGAGAGTGTCCGTCCGTCCGTCCGTCTGTCACACTCGGATTGACCTGCAGGACAGTGAAAGATTGTCATTTGTCATTTTTGAGATATTCATGCTTTAAATATCTCTCTTTAATACCACACAAACAAGTTCCTCGTTGGTGGCATATAATAATTGCAAGTTCTCTACTTGGCCTGCTAGTGATGATTTGGGAAGTAAGATAGTCATAAGCCACAACAAAATGGCGTCGAAATCTGGAGGGAATCAAAATTTCTTTCGTGTTTAAAAGACTTTTATGAATAAGGGAGCTGAAAATGAAAAGTCTGAAGTGTTTTCTTGTAACCCGGCTTCTTGCCGGGCGTGCTGTCCATTGCACCAGTCTACCGGACCCTCGACCTGCACCAATAAAGGCGGAGATCCTGGGTTGGATTCCCATGAGATGTTTGGCCTCACCAATAAACAACACTCACAGTCTTGTTAAATATATCTATGACTTGTTAAGCCCGAATCGAGGTATTTTGAATACTATTATCTTATTCAAATATATAGATCTCGAAAAATATTTAGTTAAAATTATAGGCTGTTGCTAAAGCAACTTTAAGCCCTCGGGGCTTGGTGTAGGGGTTAGCGTGCTAACCTCGTATAAAGTCCCGGGTTGTCCGAAGATTTTATTTAAGCCATTTGGATACCAAATGGCTTAAATAAGAATTCCTGGACCCCCAATGTGTACATTAATCAATAACGGATATCGTCAAAGTCTTATATGGCCTGAGATGCCGAAAAGACTGTGTGAACGTGTGCGTGAGTGTGAGTGTGAATGAGAAAATAGTTTGAGTGTTTTTTTAATTTAAAAAAAAAGCAACTTTAAAAGAATCCTCAACTATTCATTTCTTTTAAGATATACATATAGATAGATAGATGCAAAACGATTGGACCAGCGAAAATAACTGCTTTCTATGAAGTTGGCCATTTGACCACAAGGGCGCATTGTCAAATTGTATCATTTATAATAGTACCAAAATTATAAAATAAATAAAAATAGTAACGGGTATATTAATATTGTTAAAATTTTAATCGTTGATATTATGTTACAAAACAAAAAAATGTTTAAATATTTAAGTATCAATTATAATAATAATAATTTTTATTTAATATTTAATATCGTAAAATAAAAATAATAAATACGTTGGTTGCTCTGACTTTCAGATGTTAAATTATAAAGACACTTGGAATATACTATAACCTCACTTTTTCTCTTCATCGAATGAATATGCCATAATAATTAATAATATCGCTTAATACGTTTCAGAAACTAAAGAAAATTCAATAATAATGCATTTATATCCTGTGATAATATAATCACTTAATTCT